>JAYMTA010005924.1:0-10900 GCA_036897625.1 Pelargonium cotyledonis | reverse complement strand
TTGACTGTCACTCCATCCGCGATGCCTACGACCGCCAAGTTATCACCCTTCCCCATATCTCGACCCCTCAACAAATCGCAGATATTTTCACAAAATCCATGACAAGTCAGCAGCATCATTTTCTTGTAGGCAGATTGATGCTTGTCAATTTACCAGCATCAATTTGAGGGGGGATGTCAAAGGAGTAGTAAGCAGATTTTCAGTTTCTGCTTTTAATCAGCTGGCAGATTTTCTGCCTTGTACAGTTTTATTAGTTATTGCAGTAAATATTCCATTATTTCCCTAATTATGATAGATTAATGGTAGGAAATCTGTTTATCAGTTTAGCTAGTTTAGTGGCTGAATTTCAGCTTGTATTCTTCCTATATAATGAGAATTCTCTAGCAAGAGAGGACACACTTTCTCAGCTCAAATATTTCTCATTGTTTGACATTCACTACTTGATATGCTAGTTGGGTCTTCTACCTAACAAGTTAAGCTTTTGAGTTGGAGATAACATCCAACCTGAGAGGAGGCACCTAATGCTTTCAACTAGGTGAACATGATTTTATGGAACATTTCCTTTTCTAGTTGAAATCACTCAGTATATGAAAGAGTTGTAACGTAAAGTTTGATCCTCAATCTCACCATCATGACAAGCGTTATGAATACTTAATTGATCAATGCCATGGGGGAACTGTTCTCCCCTCATCCAAACTAGGACTAGTATACTCATTTACGGATTACTTGGACGCAAGTTAAAAAAAAATTCAATTACCGAGGAGTTATAGGAGAAACAACAAACATGTATATTTCTAGAGATTCATGATTGTCATGAGAAGGAAACATAACAAACCTCATTTTCTTGGGGTATATTAGCCTTTTGTTTGGCTATAGCAATAGCCCGAGAAAGCCCACCAATAGCATCAACCAAACCTCGTGAAGCTGCATCTTTACCGGTCCAAACTCTCCCCTGTGCAACCTCCTCCATCTTATCTTCCTATAGTAGAATAATTGGGTATGAATTTTCTTTTCCAAGGAGAAAAAAAAAGCACAAGTTATGAACTGGATACACGAGGAAAAAAAATTAAAAATGACTTACAGTCATTGATCTTGATAAAGCTGCCTTGTTACGGAATTGCTCGTAAGCATGCCGTGCAGACTTAGCAAAGAGTTCAGCTTCCTCTGGTCTGAAAACATAAGTTCGGTTTGTTAACTCAGTTGCAGGAACACAGTAAAAAAGATAGGCTATACCAAAAGCCGCAGTCAGTAGTTTTTCCCTAATGTGATATGCATTCCTATGTATTAAATGCTATTAATCTCTAAAATTATCATATACTCAATAATTTAAACTAGTTCACAATTGCTAATATTCTAAGCGATAGAATGGATAATTTTCTATAAATTTCAAATAGTTATGACTCATTAACTATTTGAAGTTGGAAACACAATAGAAAATCACAAACAGAAATACAAAGCAATAAAATGGAAAGGAGGCAGTAATATTTTCAATTGGACATGGACATGTCTACAAACTGGTGCAACAAAAATTTCACCTGAAAGGTCGTTGTTCAGCTCCAGTGAGCTCCGCATATTTTCCCCGTGATATGATCTCTTTACTGAACCCAATCTTTTCATAAAGTTTTTCCAGGTTGAACTTTCCTTCAATTGAAAGATTTAGATATATTAACAGTTAAGCTAAAAAAAGAACCATGAAATCATTAAATTGTTATCCTTTCCTCAATCCCAAAATTGTGTTTGGTTGGGAGGGTGGGAGGATAAATGAATTTAGATGAAAGAAGGGAATCCAGCATATGTACTTAACCGAGTGAATAGAAAAATGGATCGAAGAAAATTCCCAATCAATATATCATTTCGCCTACAAATTTACCCTGCCACGGGAATCTATAGAGTTGACCAGTTACATTTCCCCCATCTTTAATTGAATTACTTGATATTGGATTTGTTCTAATTCACAATTAACCTTTGTGACGAAAAACTAATGAAAGAAAAGAATGAAATGACATGTCCACACCTGATTTCAAATATTAGTGTTAGGGAGACTGCTAGCTTAGGTAGTTTTCAATTGTGTGACCCCTTTTAGTTTAGTTTACTCTGTCGGTCTTCTGACTTCGTACTCATTGTTTCCCAATTACAAAAGGTTTTCACCTGTAACAACTCCGATTGAACCAGTGAGAGTTAGACTTTCTGCGACAATTGCGTTCGCTGCCATTGCCATGTAGTATCCTCCACTTGCTGCCACATCAGACATTGATGCAATGACTGGTTTTGAGGCAGCCAAAAGTTTGATTTCCCTCCACATCCTGAATACAGAAACAACAAGAGTAGTTGAGTTCACAATAGCATCACATTTCCTCTTTTTCTTCTTTCCTTTTTCCACTCCGTACTTCTGTTACTCCTTAAATAAGCATAAGAACTACGGGATATGAAACCCATCACAATAAAGAATTATATGCCTAATGAAGGGGAAAATGTTTCACATTTTTCATTTTTGTCATCACTAGAAAAATAGTGAACCACCATAAAACTTAATGGAGACAAACTAGGAAAGTACTTGTCACATAAATAGGCACAAGAATTCAATGCATTGACACACAAGAAAAATCAACTTCGTTCATACCAATGACAATCATTGACACTCTTTTGCTGTAACAAACCCTCATTTAGCTGTCTTTTTACAAATGTTTGTCTTTATCATCTCTAATAAAAGAATATCTACTTCATACTAAAGGGTGATAAAAAAACTGATTTCAAAAGTTAGACCACTAAAGTTTGCACTGAAAGGTCATGAGCCCACCACTAACTGGTATGATTTGATTGTTCATACAAATGTAAGCATTAGACAATTCAGATGTTTAGGAAGAATAAAGGTAAGTGTATAATAACAACACCATACTATTCAGATGTTCCGTAAATTTATACAATAAGCAGGATGCCAGTATATTGCAGACACATGCCCAGCAGATCCCTGCTCCCCAATTTTTTAAGACTTTAAAAGACATAAGAAAAATTTCTTCAGGTTTGCTTCTCCTTGGGTGAACTAGCTCTATATCTGGCTTTTCTAAGTATCAGTTTACCATTTAGAATCATTTTTTAGACGCAGATTGAATATTTGATTGAAGTAAGATTGCTCTTGCTCATTAATTAAAATGTTTTGTACTGTATAGACACGTTAGCTATCATTGCATATTGTTAGTCCCATACTCCCATACTTAAACAATAGTCTACTCTTTAAGATCAGCACCAATATCATTTATGTATTGTGAGGCAGAAGAAGACATGGAGACTTTGGTCAGTTAGCACCCAGTGAACAGAATCCCCCGAGACCCCCAATATTGTACTGAAATACACTGTCAACAAAATCTGGGAACTGAATATTCCCTTATTCTCCTGTCCCAATCAAGCTGACTGCCCCCATATATGCATATAGTTACTGTTAGTGTAAAGAAAGCTGTAAAAGACTAAGCAAAGTTGAACCTTGCTTTACCCAACCATAAACCCAACTACCCTGCTACATACAGAAGCCGACATTTCAACATGTCCATTGCAAAATTTGGGAACATTGCTACTCGTCGAGGGTACTACAATTAACTTACTTTTTTTGTTGTTGTTAATAACAACTAGTTACTTATTTCCACCACTGCCAACATTAATATATGAAACAGGCATCAACTACTTGGGAAGTTTTTTTTCAATCCAGACCAACTTTTTAGAAGACAAGAAAAAGGAAAAGAGGATAACATCAATAAATAGTAAAACCATCTCCTTAATTTATACATACAATGTGATATTCAAAGATGAGAAAACAACTGCTCCAAACTTCCTTCTCCAAATATCAATCAATATTTATTTCATTAATCGATCTTATTTCATAATTAAAGCAAATACATCAGAACTTACAGATCAGAAGCAAGAGCATCACCACCAGGGCTATCAATTCGAATAATAGCAGCCTTATATTTTTTGGATTCTGAAAAAAAGATACCCAAAGATAAAAGGATTGATATTAAAACTATAGTAAAATGCTAGTATTTGAGATCCAACAATGAAGGTTATACAAATTTATCAATCATAGATAAATTGAATGGAAGAAGAGGCATAGACAGACACAGAAAGTATATGTCATTGAAATTTCACAAATAAAAATAATAAATGTTTACTTTTTCTTTTCTTGTATTTTTTAAAATATGTTTTATCTTAAAAGGTTGTATGACAAGGCAATAAGAACAATAGATAATATGGTACGGCTACAAACCATTCAACTACCACAGACCTGAAATTCGAATGGCAAGTCCATTATTCAACCATATACAATTCACTAACTCAAAGGATAAGATCTATGTATTTATACTTCATGTATGAAGTCAAATCTTAAAATTAAAAAGAAACAATTAGAATACGTTAAAACAAATTAACAAAAAAGAGCAGGCAATATAAAGCCCTATCAACTTCTTTGATTAAGCTTACCTCTAACACTACGAATCTTCTCAATTAGTTGTTCCCCGATGATACTTGATCCAGATCCACCTAATGGACCCCGTACACGACTAATGCTACCAGAGGCTCTAATTACAGCTATCAAGTCCTTACCACCTGAGAAACCAAGAGTCCATTTTTTAACTCTGGAATATTTCCTGTATATGGCATGAAACAGTATTCTGGTAAGTTTTATGAACTTATGTTCTCATGTGGAAAAGAGTATGTGAATATGACCATTAATAAATTGATAAATGAGACTGACATGGAGAGCTTTTTAATTGCTATATCATGAATAGAAACTATGAACCAATGACTAATGTAAGTTATAGACTATGCTAGGCAAAAGGGTACCATAACCAAGATTTAGGTGTGGACAAGAGCTTTTATCACTGACTCTAAATTGACCAAGTTAATTAAAATATATTATGAAACTTATAGAGTTGTAACTGCACTTTTCTTTTTTCTTTTCTTTTTATAAAAAATCCATTTATTAACTTAATTCATACTAGTTTTAATTCTTCATGATAGAGAAATGCAGTTCCCATGTCATAACTTGCTTCAAATGGTGATTTCAAAAAAAAAAAAAAAAAAAATTGCTTCAGATGGTGACCATAAAGTGTACTCATGTGATCAAAAAGGAAGAAAACTGGTGGGTAATTATTCCACATTGGAAAAATATGAAGAGAATGAGCTAAATATAGTGATGGAAGTCAAACCCTACTAATAAGGTTGACCTTTTAGTAGTAGAAGCCCAAATCATTGTGTAGCCTAATATTGAAATTTAACATGGTATTAGAGCGGCTTTTGATCCAGGCTTGGGCTCGTTTATGTTGTCTCCCCATGTAGTCTCCGGCCCGCTTGCAGATGGATATGCCTGCAGCGGCTCACGTGCGAAAGAAAAATACCTACACGTGAGGCGAGTGCCAATTTAAAAAGACTCTAATTGTGCATGTGTCGGAATGTTGAGGTGGGTAATAATCCCAAAATTGAAAAATATAAAAAATGAGCTAAATATAATAGTGAAAGTCAAACATTACTAATAAGGTCCCAAACCATTGTGTGTAGACCAATATTGAAATTTAACAAGCTACACTTAGAAGAGAACTACTTGTAATCAACCGTAGGAAGTTTTTTGTTCTTTTCTATTCCAAGTCTCTCCTTCAGCATTGCGATAACCTGAAAATATTACTAAAATTCTATAAGAACATTTATCGTTGTATTGAAAGAAAAAAAAAACATAAATACAGCCGCTAACAGCATAAATATCACTCGTGAATCAAATAATACCTCTATTTCGGACATCTATCTTGTTGAACTTCTTATGCACATTAAAAATAATAGTAAATAATGGATTTTACTAGAACCCACGATGACTTGATGCAACTTAATTTTAGTTGCTATAACAAACTCTAAGAATATTGGGAATTTCGCAATATTTATATTGTGCTACATATAAAACCTTGACCTTTCATTCTAAATTGTCAACCTTATAAGTTGGGTTTAGCTTTTACTCATAAATGAAGCTTTATTTTTCCATTCTCGTCAGTGTAGAACTCATGAGCCTCACATCAACTCCTTTTCATTAGCTTTTCATCTACCATCAATTGCAACTTTATATTTCAATACCCTCTCTCATGTGCAAGCCTCACTTCACCTTCTTTTTTTTATGGTGAGCTATACATGTGTACGACCGGGGCATTCAATGTGGGATAATTCAGTAAATATTAACAGAATACTAGTTATAACTGATTATCAAATAATAATTGATAGTTGATGTGGAATATCCATTTAAGTTTAACTGATAGTTTTGAGTGTGTGTGTGTGAAATGGAGTAAGTAATAAGTAGATCAAAGCTTAGAATGTACCAAGATAAGTCATGCTTGTAAAGAAACAAAGCTTAAACTAGTACAATTCAATGAACATAAAGCACTGGCAACATCTGCATCGTCTCACTTCCAGATATCAGAAAAAATTTCCAAATTATATTGAACGATTGCATGAGAGGGAAAGAGAGAGAGAGAAGATTCATTCATTCACTTGTTAAATCCCAATATCCCTAGAAGTTAGGTACAGTGTTCTGTACCTCATCATCATAATTAATATTCGTGATCCAACCCTCCTCTTTCAGCCTTTCTATTTGGTAAATTCCTTCATCAATAAATTTCTGAATGTCTTCTTTTTCCTTTCCTGTATAAAAAAAAATTACAAAAACCTGTGAACTCAATTTAAAATTTTTAGTTCAAGACAGACAATTGTCAAAAATGAAACTTTATTTTAATTTTAAAGATTAAGAGAGATGATAAGAACTCACAACACCTTTTATTGAAGAAACTTTCTCCAACCAATTCCCATAAATGTTATCCAGCAACGCAGTCAGCATCTCACAGTTCTCTTTAGACATAGTTTTACGTGTAAGTTGATCACCTGCACTTTTATACTTGCCTATCCTTTGCACTTGTGGTTCAATCCCTACTTTCTCAAAAACGCCTGAAAAACAAATTGATCGAACCACCCAATTGATGTCAACTGTATAGCACAGAACCTACTTTTCCCAGATAAGGATAAACAGGCAGGATTTTGACTACAAATTGCATTGATATGTCCTCCACATCCTCCTACAAGCCTCTCATTATGCACATAACAGCAAATTCAATATCCTCAGCACAACACCAGAGACTATCAAAGGCCTTCTTCAACTAGCTCACACTTTATAAAAGGTTAAACGAAAGACTGGTACATCTCTTGGAAGTATCATATGTAAGCAATAAAGCTTCAAAATTATAAATTTCCAAGAAAGATCGGCTATATTTAAAATAGGTTATATAAGAAGGGAACAAAAATGGATGCGGGTCTATTCTCATGATATAGGACAATGGAAGTTTCTACTATGGTTTTTGATAACCTAATGGAATTCCCTAAAAAAACTGAAGGTATTCTCCCACCACAATCAGAAACAGTTGCATAAACTCAATCGACATTGTGGTATTAAAAGTTATCACAACATTATTCTCCTATTTTATTCTGTTTTACATGGAAAATAGCTTACCTCCAAGGAATGATGATTGAACAGTCAGACCATTTAATGAAAAATAAGCACTTGGTGGAGCATATATCCCTTCACACGCACAGGCTAAGTAATACTCTTTCTCTCCACATACAGGAACGTAAGCCACAATAAATTTACCTACAAGTTAGATAAGAAGATCAAAATCAATGGTCCTCATATGTAAAATCTCAGATAAAAACAAATTTTAAGTTAAAAATAAATGAGTCATTTACTCTGCTATACATGAATGCACCCATAGCGAAGAGAAAACAGAATGACACTTCTAAGGTACTTCCTACTCTTAAATTTGTGCTCTGTTTGGATCTAGGAAATTGAAGGAACAAAACTAAAAGAGAAATTTTGCTCATGGTATCAGTTTTATATCTTTTAAAGTTATACCCAAGTCTTTACAGTTCCTTCAACCTTCCCTGGTTCCAAACAAAGCATTGATATAATAATATCAAATACTCCCAAGTCCCAATATAATTGTTTAAGGAACACAAAAAAATATATAATAAACATAGTTGGAATGTTTGCCATACTTGACAGTCCAGCTGAATTTTTCATGCTATTTTTATGCAAAAGCATTGGAAAACATTGAACATAGCATAAGACATAGATTCATAAGAGAAACAGTGACAGCAGTTCAAATGAATGCACAGAAACAAGCTCGGCAAAGATATGATTATCTTATCAAGCTAGAGGACACAGGAATTCATGCATTTGCAAAAGTTGCACAAATGAGTGTTTGGTTGTCGGAGCATATACATCCAAGTTCTATCAAATACTTGTATGGGGCTTATGACAATACCTGATTTCTTAAAATCCAATATATGTCTTCGAATTTCTTCAACTTTACCCCATCCACAGTTCAAAGGTTCAATGTGAAGATATATACCCGAGATACGAGTGTCATATGCAGCTTTTATAAAATTCTCACAAATTTTAGGTAGAGATAGCCCTGAGGAGAAACGATTTGCCAGCTGATCAGATATCTGAAACGAAACAAAAAAGAAAAATTGGAAATAGTAAGCAGTAAGCACCACAGTAAATCAAAACCATAACCGAAACATGGTTTTAGCATAAGATACATTTTGTCAAATGGACTGAACCAAAACATATCCACATTAAAAAATGACAGGTTTAGCTATCAATTAGGTATGGTATGTGAAAGCAAAGCACATCAACAAATGCCACAAGAAGTAGACAAATTGAATCACAAAACCGGAGAAAGAGAAGCAACCTCGCCGCGGAATTTCATGGTCAAGACGCTGCCCTTGCGGACGCGGTCCCAGGGGAAGGCAATCAGCATGCGAAGCTTCACCACAAAACTCGTCCACAGACTCCTCTCCTGGAACTCAAACTCCCCGGTCGGAAAATCCTCATTTGGAACGGGGTCGGCTTTAGCCACCACTGGATTGAGTTTCTGGCCAGCTTCGTCTCCGGGAGGAGAGTCGTCGAAAGCGCGAACGGAGAAGTTCCGGGACGCAGTGATGGAGATGGAATTGGAGAGAGGGTTGAATAGAGTAGGGGGTCGGAAGAGGAATTTGTTGGCGGAGAAGGAGCGGCGAGAGAGGGAAAGGACATGGAAGGTGTGGATGTGAAGAAGATGGAGCTTGGACATTGTGGAGAGACTCTCGATTCTTGCGCTCTCAGTCTCAGTGTATCGAGACTGCTCTGCTCTGCTCTGCGTCTGTTTTAGAACAAAGAAGGAGATGACATGGTGAACTTTTATCCACGTCATTATGTTATCGGATGCTCACGTGTCAGTTTTGTGTACAAGATCTGTTTACTGTGCATGACACTAGTATTTACACCCGACGATACTCCGCCCGTTAATTTTGTTATTTGAATTTCATTTTAAGGCTTGTTTGAGAACAACACTTTGGCTCCTTTTGCCTCTTTTTGGGATTGACAGCTTGGATTTAGCTTATTTTCACAGGACCTCTTTATTCTGCAGTTTTTCCCGTGAAACGCTCCTTATGCTGGAACTCATGTAGAAGGACTTCTGCCCTTCCTTTTGGGAAGGATACAACATGCCTCTTAAGGAGAGAAAAAGTTTGATGTGAGTAACATAACAGGTCGACCTCTAGTGTTGTAAGTCGGGTTTGATATGTTGGTCGACTTAGAGTTAAGTAGGTTGACCTATACGTGTTTATTTGTTTTTGTTTATATCTAAGATTGAAAAAAATGATTTGAGATGTTTATTATTTACTGATAGTTGATTAACATATATATATATAGTTGATTTCCTAGGTTAAAATATTATTACTATTATTATTATTATTATCATTATCATTCATGAGTATATTTTTATTATTCAAGGTTAATTTGGTCATTTACAATTTTTAAAATAACTTTTAAAAATATTTTACCGAACAATCTACAATCTAAAATACATTTTCAAACTCTTTTTGCAATCTTTTTTACCAAACAAATATCCAAAAGTTAATAAAATCAAAAGCTCTTTTAGGTCTTGTTTGGTAACTTTATAGAACCCCTATATCAAATGTGTATATAGACATTTTTTTTTGAGAAATTATTGTTTGGTTAAGTCTTCTTTGAGGAGAATGTCTATAGACATTTATGAAAGTTAGCATTGTTCTCACATGAGCTGGGTTGCTCTTGTGAGAACAATGTTAACCTTTATATGATTTGTCATACCCATAGTATCCCTATTTTTGTTGTAATATTACATCTTTATCCCTCTTTTTTCTCCCCCATCTCTCTCTCTCTCTCTCTCTCTCTCTCTCTCTCTCTCTCTCTCTTAACTAACTGTATGGTATACATTGCACAAACGTTGTTATATCTTACTATTAATTTTATCACAGTTATGTATCTAGGCGGTGAACCCTATAAATGTGAGGTACACCGTAAAAAGGTAAACCATGGGTTTACATCTACTTCTTGTGTCTGTGCAGTGGACCCTTTAAAATGTGAGATATATCGATCAGACGATAAGCCCACATATACACGTGGGTTTACCTCCAAGTTTGTTACTTCTGTCTGAACGGTAAACTCTTTTATTATATTATTTTTTTACATTAAGGGCAATATGATCATTTCATAATAATACCCTTTTTTAGACAATTTTATCAAACAATAATTTGTTTTCTCAAACTCCTTCCAGACATTTTTTTACCAAACAAACCTATTATACTCTATAGACAATGTAAACTCCTTACAACTACCTCTATAGACATTTTACCTCTATAAACATGAAGTAGATTTACTAAACAAGACCTTAGCCTCCTTTAACCTCTTTTACCTCCATCTCCTTTTGGAAACATGAGTTCCCAAACAAGCACTAAAAGTAATTTTTGCTATTTTCACTTTTAGAAATACTAGTAACTAAACTCTTATTATTATTATTAT
>JAYMTA010005923.1:0-10902 GCA_036897625.1 Pelargonium cotyledonis | reverse complement strand
ATTTCCTTCCGCCGACAAAGGCGCCCGCTTTTTTACTCCCCCCGCCTGTAGATGCGTACCATTACTTTAATTGGGTAAAACCTCCCCATTTTACCGCTATCTCAAAAGTAGTGCGTTTATAAATAAATAAAGTTTAGGTTATTACAACATTAACAACAACAAAATTGTATGCCACAAAAATAATGTGACGTTCCTAAAATCACGGTCATGCCGGTCCAAATTGATGTGAGTTTGTTATATACATATTGGGCTGGATTAGGCGTAGATTCAATGAATGTGGGAACGAAACACGTTTGATGATGCAAAAAGGTCAAGGCCCAGAAACAAATTTACGAAAACAAAACCTAAAATACGGTTTCTGAATATACTTATGTTCTTATGCTAATATTCCTTTTTTATTTCACTGTTAGAAAATAAAATGAGTCAACAGTTTTTGAATTTTTAATTCGAGTGGGTGAAGAGAGCGAGGAGTTAGTTTATCGTCGTAAACTGGATTTATTGGTCAGAGGAAGTGTTTTTTTCAATCTTATTACCTCTAAAGTCAAGTCCAGGGTTTATCTGATTTCTCCGAAGACTGTGTCGGCGCGGTCGGCGGCGGTGCGTCTCCTTTACTTCTTCTTGTATTTTTTTTTTCCAGCTCGGAGCTACATTTTTAGCTACTGTTTGGTTTCTGAGAAAACAGAGTTCGAGAAGATTGACAGATTTTTTACTGTTGCCCGAAAAAGTTACGTTTTTTACATTCAAATTCATGGGTTGAATAGTTTTTTTTCGTGGGTACAGATTGCTGAAGATTTAAAGTTTTTTCCAAATTTTATCGGCCACCAAACAGAGCTTCTAGGTTTCAAGGTTCGCTTTTGATTTAGCTTGTTTGGGCTTATTGCATATTTTTGCAGATTTTGTATGTTTTGTTTGAATATATGTAGGATGTAGCTAATGCAGTAATCTATTGATTGCTTAGACACTTAAGCCTGTTCTTCTGTTAATTGTGATTATGAGTATCAAACCTTAGTTGTGTTTTGTGCACTGTTTTTACATTGGCATAGAAATCTATAAATGGCTCAGTTATTGGTAATGTTACCAACTGCAGGTGATTTTCTCGGCATTCAATCAGAATGTAACTAGGATATTGCAACCATAATAGAACCCCTTTGTTTCAGTTCTAGACTGTACCCAAAAGACTGGTGTATTTGGGAAATAAATTTGTTGTTGATTGGGTTATACCTTGGATGGATCACTTTGTTTCAAGAGAAAGAGAGTTTGAAGTAGATCTTGAGAGTGGTGGGAATACCAGCGAGGAGGATAGAACAGAAGACCTTGTTGCTGCAGATAGACGGAACAAAAAAGTTTCCGAGAGAAGGTGGAGTGGGGTTATGAGTTTTGCCAAGGCAGAGAAGGATGAATGTAACAAAATCTTACTTAGTGATTCATTGAGTTTTCGTGAGGAAGTGGAACAAAATGTAGAGCTATGCATGTACAAGAACTCGGACGGAGAAGAGAGTGTAAATTATATGTCTATTTTGGAGAGTAAGCACGGGAAAGATAAATTCAAGAAGGCAAACTTTAGAAACCCTCTCAAGCCACCCAGGCCTCCTAAAGGTCCGTCATTGGATGCTGCTGATCGGAAGTTGATTAGGGAGATTGCTGAGATTGCAGTCAGAAAACGTGCAAGGGTCGAAAGAATGAAAACATTGAAGAAGATGAAAGCATCCAAGGCTTCTCCATCAAAGAGCAGCTTATCTGGCATGGCAGTCACACTTATTTTCTGCCTTGTAGTACTCTATCAAGGCAAGTGATGTTCCAGATTTCAGTTTGGCCTTTGTACTATTTACTGTTGATTTTTACATTTCAATGATTCTCTTTTCCTGACCAAAACACATTTAGAAGCTAGATTCCATTCTCGAACCAAAGAACCAAAATGAGCCCCCTGTAGAACTTTACTATTGGTCTTCCTTGCTTGAGTCTACTTTTCTGATACCAAAACAGTACAATCAAATCTGTATAGTTTGATAGCTATTCTTAAGGCTCTGGTTATGTATGCCATAGGCACATACTCAGTGTGGCTTGTGTTGATATTTGCTTATCCTCTTACAGCAACTTGTTGTGTATGATTGAATGATCAATTTTTAAAAGAAACATCCAATTTGCAGATTCTGATCTTAGTTCAGTACATTATGTTTTTTCATGCCGCCGTATATTTTATTGCCCTCTCTTGCATTTTACGCTAATTCTCACCAAGGCTGTAGAAAACAATGTAGTTGACCTACTCTTAATACTGTAGATTGTCAATAACCTCAGCTATACACATAGCTGCTCAGCTTGCTCTTTAGACCTTCTGCAGATCATCTATTTGCCCTTCGAAATGAATTGATGTAGTGTTTTCCAAGATATAAAGACGTTAATGTCAAAGTCAACTTCTACTGTAATGTGAATTCTTATATAGTTCGAGCTGCTTAATCTGCCATCTATGGTTTCTTATAAATACCTTGATTGGTAGTGTAGTATTTGTTTTGATTAATATTTAGTTTGACGATTTGTTAATGGTAGTACTCCCTTTGTATATAACTTCGCTCTTTGCTTGTAAAGATCATCAATTTGTTGAATTCCTTCTTGGCACCTCAAAAACAGTGTATCCCCTGCCCCCTCAGAAAAAGGATGGTCTATTATTTGAGTTTCCCATTGTTGTAGGGTATGGGGAGAGTCATTTATGTATGTAGCCTTAACCCTACTTTTGCAGAGAGGTTGATTCCCTAACTCAAACTGTTGCCTTAAAGTTACAAGTCTGTAACATTACCATTTTGCCAGAGCTCATCCTCAATAATAATAATGATTAGGACTTTATTGGATGTCACATGATATAGAAATTTGCTTCAGTTCTCATATTTTGGATACGAACATATGAATATGACATCATATATGTAGTATCTCTTAGCTTGTAATCAAATCGTTCCAAGTATTTGATGACAGTTCCTGTTGAATGTTTGTAAGTTTTTCTTTTTCTGTGGTCTCTACTCGTTAGCATGTTGAATTGAGGATTAGTCTATCCCAGTTCTATTTGAATGGATCATTACTTTGGTAATTATTTGTTTCTTGTGAGACTCTTTATTTGTAGTATTTCAATGATAAATTTCTTGCTCATGGTGTACTCAAGAGATTTAAAACTTCTTTGTATTCTGTGCTAAGGCTCTACGTGCTTAGCTAGTTGCTTTATTATACTCTAACTAATTTACATACTAGATGCCATCTTGCTTCTGTTTTATATACTAGATGTCATCTTGCTTCTGTTTTATGCTGGATATGTCTTATTAGCTGTGAAAGGTCAGACGTATGCTGGTTATGTCTTATTAGCCTTATTAGAATTATAAACTTATACATTGTAAATTGTGTGCAAACCCTAATGCAGTAATGTGGCTTTGTGGCGTTAAAATTATGCTTGCAGGACTATCCTCTAGAAGCAGTACAGAAATATCTCCAGAGCCAGCAGTTGCCATAAAAGAAGATTTGATTTCAGTGCAATTTTACAATAACCTTTCTACCGACCGAAGCCCTATACCTGGTTCTCGCACTCTGAAGTACGTATTGTTTTCATTTTTTTTCCTCACACTGTGAAAGATCTCTATTTGTTATTCCATAGTTAACCAAAATGAGATTCGGTTTTGTACTTTCTATCCTCATTGATTTTCTTATGTGCCGCGCTATATGCAGTTCAGCAGAGGATCGTGTTTCTGGCTCAGATCTTGAAAGAGTAGAGTGGGTAGAGTTGCAGCATGAGACAAGAAGTCATTGACAATGCCCATATCTGCAGCATCAAGGTTAAGTTCTAGTTTGGTTTTTGTCTACCTGTTAAACTAACGTTGAGTCAGTACCGTTGTTGTGCATTCTGTATATAAATACCACTAATCTCTGGAATGTGAAAGATCTCTTGTAACTGACTGATTCTTAGCGAAAATCAATACATTTTACTTGTCAATAGTGTACTCTTTCCGACCACTTTCCAGGATCAACACGTTGCTGCATCATAGCGTCAAAGCCCTAATAGTGATGTGAGGATTCCCAATCCGCCTAAACCGAGCTCATACAGAGAATCATCCGAGCCCAAATGGTGGACAAGAAGTGAACAGGTATGATGATGGTTACAATAGATGGAGTGGGTGTGGTTGTGCCCATTCTGCAGAATCATTCTCTGTTCACAATTTCGGAGTTGTGATCATTGTGTAGCATAATAAAAGCAGAAGGTTCATCACGGAACATGGAGATGGGTTGAGTTGAGGTTCATGGGTTTGCATTAAATTGCAACGAAGCGTGGTCGGCCAGTCTACTACAACATTAATGTCAAATTAACGTCCCAAAAAAGCAGTCGAAAAAACCTAGCCCAACGGTTGGTTCAAACCAAACGAGTTACATTTTTTAACTTAGCTTGGACCACACGCATGCATTTACGTAAATGATTAGTCCATAATATCAATGAATATTGTTCTTAATATTATGAATAACTGGAAATGTTGGAGTAGGCAGGTTGGTCCCATAGATACAAGACAGGTCACTTATGATACAACAGTTGTGGCAAAGGCATGAGAGTTAGTTCCGGTGCCAGACTGCCGTTTTTTGGCTATGCCTATCAGGACTGAACCATCGGCCACGTTGTCATCATAACTCATTATGGATCCACAATATTAGTTGATGTTCCACAAATTACTAGAACAAAGTTGCATGAAACAAGAAAATCACTCGGAAAGGATTGAAAATTTGAAATTATAATGATTTGTGCGTGCACGTAGCCTGACCAAACCTGATGATTACGTTGCCACATAGGCGTGTCCCGATTACATGGTCATGTCGAAACATGCCTCATAAAATTGTCAGAAAGGTTTGAATCCGAGACCTCAAAAGAACTTTGTAACGTTTAAATCGTTCGGTACAATTTGCTGGGTAATATTGACTAATTAGTTTGTTGATTTGAGCCATAACAGAAAAACTATATTAATTTGTTGGAGTTGACTAATGACAACACAAATAAGTAGCATATGCTGACCATGTGAGTGATAAATAGAGGGCGGCTTGTCCTATTGTGCAAGACAAGGTCTTCAACTTATTTTGGTGACTTTTTCTATAATCACTTAATTATATGTACTCATTTAATCCATCTTGTTGCCCAAGGAGGAAGTTTGTTAAAAATAGTAAAACAAATCTTACAAACCCAAGTTTCACTGGTCAAATAGTTAACATGCTTAAGCGTTTAATACATATAACTTATGTTATGCCTAGATAATAGCAATAATAGATGTATTTTAATTTCATGTTCGGTCAAACCAAACAAACATAAATATCGATGCATTTGTTTGTTATTTTAAGGTTTTAAAATATTTGTTGATACTGAAGTCAACAATGTAAAATAAAATTGGTGCATCCGACCCGACAAACTTTCAAACTTTTAAGCCGGATTAGGCTTAACATAAATCCCTTCTTGTTGGAGAAACAAAACTTTCAATTAAAAACGCAAGTATCTCATTTGACTCAAAACAAAATTTAGAGCACGTATTGACCTTCTCGTCTTATTTTTATTTATATTTATTTTTTATATTCATTTGCTCCATAGAAAGTCAAAATAATTCAACCTATCACATTTATTACATTTTGATAGGCCTTTGACTTCTTCCAACACGGCTTCTTCAACCAATGGGATCCATGGAAAGCCACTGGAATTTAAAGCTGGCTCTTTCCGGACAACTCACGACACGCTCAATTTCAACAATATCCATTCCAATGGCATCTTCGTAAATAACCATCACAAGAAAGGGCAGTTCCGTACTCCCATTTGTATAAATACTCACGTTCCGTTCCAGAAGCTTCATAACACGCCAGCCTAGATTTACACAACTACCAACAACATTAACGAGAAAAAGCAGCGATCGGATCCGATCGACCAACGGTTAATTATCATGCCGCCGACGAAACCGCATTTCCTCAAAACCCTCTTCTTGTTCGTCTCTCGCATTCTTCTCCGGCAGCACAAATCCTCCAAAATCTTCCACAGAAGCGCGAGCACAAAACACCACCATTACTCTTCTTTAGCTTACAAAACCGATCTCTCGGACAGCGCTTTTGTCTTCAATGTCGAAGAAACGCTGTTTAGATCCTCGTCTTTGTTTCCGTACTTCATTCTCGTTGCTTTCGAAGCTGGGAGTCTACTGAGGTCTCTTCTTCTTCTTGTTCTCTACCCTTTGATTTGTCTTGTGAGCCAAGAAACGGCCTTGAAGGTGATGGTCATGGTTTGTTTCTTCGGGATCAAGAAACAGAGCTTT
Organism: Pelargonium cotyledonis; assembly: GCA_036897625.1. Taxonomy (NCBI): domain Eukaryota; kingdom Viridiplantae; phylum Streptophyta; class Magnoliopsida; order Geraniales; family Geraniaceae; genus Pelargonium; species Pelargonium cotyledonis. The sequence continues at coordinate 4,603 of JAYMTA010005923.1, read as the reverse complement.
CGGGTCGGGACGGCTGTGCTTCCCAAGTTCTTCTTGGAGGATGTTGGGCTCGAGAGCTACGAGATGTTGAAGAGAGCTCGGAAAATGGTGGCTGTTACGAATCTTCCTCTTGTCATGGTCGAGAGTTTCTTGAGAGATTACTTGGATATGGAGCACGTTGTCGGGAGGGAGCTCAAGGTTTTTTGTGGGTACTTTGTGGGATTAATGGAGGAACAGCAAGATTGCCATTGCATGTATGAAAAGATTGTTCTTGGAGAGGAAAAGATTGGCATTCGCGGGGTTCAAAGATCTTTCGATTACTATCATCAATTGTTCTCTCGTTGTAAGGTACGTACGTGAATAGAATTTTGTCTTATCCATGTATTAATTAGGTAGTTATCGTAAAAATGGTATAAGTCTGAAGTTGCGGAGATAGTGTTGAGGGCTCGGGTCCCAAGTTCCTGAAGCATTCACATGGGCATCACATATATGTTGTTAGCAGGAAATCCATGTGTGTGCTTAGAAATCTACCTTATTAAGAATATACGACGTTATTAAACTGTAAACCACATTATTCCCGAATTACTACTTTAGATTATTTTTTGGAGAGAGTAGAGATTGGCTGTTGGTGATGTGGGATGAAGTCTATTTTTATTTTTTTGGTAGCATGGCAAATAATTAATATATATTTGTTGCTGTAATTGTGAGTAATTAATGGACATGTATTTTTAACCTAACAGGAAATTTATTTGGTTGGAGAAGGAGACAAGAGAAAGTGGAAGCCATTGCCAAGAGCAAAATACCCAAAAAAGTTAATCTTCCACGACGGCAGGTTGGCCCTGAGACCGACTCCGGCGGCTGCACTGGCCATGTTCATGTGGCTCCCACTAGGCCTCCTCATCGCCGTTCTCAGAATCATCGTCTCCATAACCCTGCCCTACCGCATCTCAGGCCCCATGTTAGCTTTCAGTGGAATGCGCCTCACAGTAACACAACCCGAAACCGAGTACCTTCCCGTTAAAAACGGCGCCGGCAAAGCCAAGGGCGTTCTCTACGTCTGCAATCACCGGACGCTTCTCGATCCCATGTACCTCTGCTTCACATTCAAGAAAAACCTCACTGCGGTCACGTACAGCTTAAGCAGAGTGTCGGAGATCTTGTCGCCCATCAGGACCGTCCGATTGACGAGGAACCGCGATCAAGACGGATCGACGATGGAGAGGCTGCTGGATCAAGGCGACCTGGTGGTGTGCCCGGAGGGGACCACGTGCAGAGAACCGTATCTCCTGAGATTCAGCCCGCTTTTCTCGGAGATGAGCGAAAACATAGTTCCGGTGGCGATGGACGTGGAGGTTGGGATGTTTTATGGTACGACCGCCGGCGGGTTCAAGTGCCTGGACCCGATTTTTTTCCTCATGAACCCGTCTCCATCATACAACGTTAAAATTCTCGACCGGGTGTCGCCGTCGTCCACGTGTCGGCGCGACGGTGGTGGTGATGAGGGGTCGAAGTATGACGTGGCGAACCGGGTTCAGAAGGAGTTGGGGGAGGCATTGGGATTTGAGTGCACGAAGCTGACCAGAAGAGACAAGTACTTGATTTTGGCGGGTAATGAAGGCATTGTTAACGGTTCGAGTTCAACGGAAAGCAAGAAAATTCGTTAAGTTAGTTAGGGAAAATTGAAAATAGTGTTAAAATGACACCCATTTGTGAAATTATTATGGGGTCAATTCTCATACTGTATACTTATTCATGATTTTTTGTATCTAATTTTTTATTTATTACTGTTCAGAATGTACTTTAAAATTTGACTATTGGGATCACTTCTTAAATTTTCGAAGACAAAATAATAGAATTAAGATGCAAGACTAGTATCAAAATTGGATTGTTTCAGAGATAGAGAAAAGTATAATGTTAGTTTGGACGTCAACAATTAGGAACAACCGTCACGAGGGCTCTGCAACCCGCAAATGTGAGAAAAAGTTTTACTCTCTTGTGTGTTAATGGGGACGTGAGCGGTAATGAACGAGTCTCCACAAATAAATTCAGAAACGACATAGTTTATACAAATATGATTTATGTATATATGTGTTGTGTAGAGACAAAATTATTGTGCTAGATTTTTTAGTACGGTCATAATGAATAGATTAATTTTTTGCATATTATTATTTTTTAAATGTGTTTTAGTAGTATTGGTATTTCCGTGGTTTGTTTCTATTACGATTTGTCGTATATATTTTAGTGTTAATTTTGCTTTGTCTTTCTTAGTTGGAAGTTGTTTTTTCATTGATGTTGTTGATGTAAGATGTTTCTTATTAGGATAAGTTGATGTAAGATGTTTCTTATTAGGATAATAGTTGATCTTATTATTCCGCTGTCAGAATCAAGATTTTAACCAATATATGACAATAGTTGTTCTTTTAAATATTCTACATTTGTGAATAAATTTATTCTTTAAAAAAAAAAACTAACTAGTTGATTTACATAATAGAGGGTAGCTCTCTCCTTTAAATCCCACCCCACCCAAATCGATGCAATGAGATTTGAACCCCTGACCTCTCACATGAATTTTATGTCAAAATTTTTACTAAGCTTGTAATAAGTGTTCAATTTTTAATGTTTAAATCATTGGTGTGCTCTGCAATTAGTACATGTAAAATGTGATGTATAGATCTATTCTTAGGCACTTTATGTGACTGGGAGATTCTAGGATGGTATTTGTCAAAATTTTGAGCAAGTATCATTGCCGAAAATAGGTTGAAAATAAAAATCCAGCCAGAAAGTTCAAAACTTTAATTTAGTGACCGACATTTTTATGTTAAATTATTCATAGATCACGGACTTTACAGTAAGTTTGGCAACACAAAATTATGATACTATTTGACAAAGTGTCACTAAAATATTTATATTTTATAGAATATTTGACAAATTGTACTAACGATTTAGCAATTGGCCGCCATTTCACTAAAAGAGACAAGAAAAAATGGTGCAATTATGGCAACAATGTGGCCGAATTGTTAACTTTGTTTAGCTTTACTTTCCAAAAATTAATGTGGTTTGAGAAAGTGTTAACTAAATGAAAAATAGATGGGGTACCGTTTGAGAATATTGGATCTACAGTATGTGAAAGATCATGCACATACGTCATGAGGCGCGGCTCATTAACTACATCTCTTTTTTTTTTTTTTCTTTCTTTTCCGTTTTAAAACAAGTTTTACGATGTTTTATAAAAATGATGCAGTGAAATGAGTGTCATTTATATCTTTATGATAGGGTAGTTTTTATTCGGATTATTATAAAAATATATATTGTTACGAGAATACAATAGTTATATATCATACAATAAGTTGAAGATATTTATATGCTGAGTTGACATTTATAATTGAGTTGAGTGAAGGTGGATGCACTTTGTGACAATTGTAGTATAGTTTATCACTTGAAGCAAAAAACTGTTGTGTGTAAACATTGATGCGTAATTGATTCTACCCAAAAATTTATAAGTATTTCGACAAATCATGAATTGACACATGGCGCTTGGGCGCCACATCATCCGAGGCTCCAGACCCAAATCCATGAGGTCAAGGAGCACACGTGTCCCGAAATACAACTCTCATCCCACCGGTAGTGACCAACATCGCCAGGCGGTCCCTGAAGCCATGACCAGAGGCACCTGACGAGCAACTCACGGAGCCCCGACATCTCCAAGGTCATTCTACGGTCACCCGGGGGTCAAATGCCCAATCCAAGAAACTTCGACACCCGCGGCTCACCAAGAGATCAAGACGAGCTCACCTCCAAAGACTCGCGCGAAGGTCGTTCGTCACTCAACCTTGGAGAGTCGGGGCCGCCCGAGACAACCCTGATCCCGCCTTTGGTGGCCTAAGCCAACCAAGTCCACTCTGAACGATCTCAAGTACATCAAGACTCTTCAAAGACCCAACAAAGCATCCGCAAACCTTTTCGAAGCACCGAAGGACACTCGAGGGCCATTGTGAACTGTACTGACCAAGGCAATGGACTATACAGATCCGTACTGACCAATGCCATGGTCAATACGGATTGGTCCCCTCCAAATGGCCTTCCACTTGCTCCTTGAACCCTCATAACCATCTATGCTCGTTTAAGGACACGTCCAAACAACTTCCCTTGACATTCTTTGACCAACCAACCTCCAAAAATGCCCAAAACATTCAAGCCCCATTAGAGCCACACCACCCTTTTTTGTACTGACCAGTGTCATGGTCAGTACGGACCAACCTAGCCCAAACGTGCCTCCATTACTCCATTGACCTCCCCAAGCTACACTTGGTCAACCAAAAACATGTCAAACCTTCTCCATAAGCTTCTATTAGCCACCAAAGCTCTCAAAGAGCCTCCCACACCCACCTTTTCCTTACTGTCCAATGCCATGGTCACTACGGACCAACCAAGTCCAAAACCACTCTTTCATGCTCATTCAACCTATTCCAAACCACACTTGATCGATCAAAGGCTAGTCCAAGCTCCCCATAAACTTTCATTAGTCATTCAAGGCTCCAAACATGTTTCCCATGTCAAGCCATCCATACTGACCATCCCCATGGTCAGTACGGACATGGCTTGTCCACAAACCTTGACAATCACT
>JAYMTA010005922.1:0-10904 GCA_036897625.1 Pelargonium cotyledonis | reverse complement strand
CTCCGGGTCTCGTGTTAGGATCAGGGGTCGTCAAGATATGGTTTGCTACTTCAGATTTGTTTGTTAGGACCCTGGTTTTTGTTATTAGTTTTGGCCATTATATCGAGAACTTATGATTCTCGTTGGTTTGAAATCAGCGAATTAGTAGCTTGTAGGTTAACACGGGTTACTATTTCTATGTCTGATTTCGTTTGGGTTACTCTAGTATGTCTGGATGTAATTTGCACTTTGATTACAATTTAATGATATTTTCATTTCAAAAAAAAAAAAAAAAAAAATTCACAAATTGATCTATTGGACCTTGCATGTGATATTAAATTTTACTCAAATTCAAGAAAAATAACAGACCATATCCAACTATTGATATATGGTTTCCATGAGCCATAGAATTCGACGAGGACTTTAAAAAGCCACATATAGATGCTTTAAGTCGAATTTCGTCGTGGTTATTGGCACAAAGTTAGTCAATATTTATTCTCCAAAACCATCATGGTTTCTTATTCGGAAAAAGATCACTATCCCTGCTGAGCTTTCTACCTCCACAAGTCATTTCTCTCATGCTTTCTTACACTGTAAAAATTTCTACAGCATCTCTCGCAAGCGTTTGAGTATAATGAGCAGCGACTAAGTTCACATTTTTTTCAATGTGAAATTCTTTGAATAAATATTATTGGAATAATTCACGTGTAACTCATCTTTCACAAAAGAAAAAGAAAATGTACAAGAAACAACAATTGGGATTTATTTGAAATTGGACGAACTGGACCAATTAATATTTATTTGTGTGGACTGAATAGACCAATTCAGATAGTATTCATTTCCGTCCAATCCAAAAATTCAGGTTCGAACATTTAGTGTTCATACATTACCCAACCAAGTATGTGAATACATGACTTGTAACATTGCTATTCGCTACGTACTACCTTCGTTGAAACTTCCCAACATCATCAAATATCTTCAGTAGTCCCAACTACACGTACCAAAGCCAAAACTCACCTGTAAAAAAGTTCTATAAATAGATCCATATAATTTCAAGCCAATCAATCTTCTAAGCTCAATCTTTCTCTCATATCTCCTAATCACATTCCATACATAATTTTAATTTTCTTCTGCAACAAAAACTACTAATTACGGCGAAGCACCATGAAGTTCGGCAAGGAATTTGCGGCGCAAATGGTCCCGGAATGGCAAGAAGCTTACATGAACTACAACCATCTCAAGAAGCTCCTCAAACAAATCCACGTCCAGAAGCAGTCGGAGAAGCCGCCGCCGGGCTCCATCAACCGCCAGAGAACGCTCTACAGAGCCTTCAGTGGCTTGCTCAGGCACCGAGACCACCATGACATCAGGACCATCGGCGACGACGACGTCCACGTCGAGCTCACCGGAGGCTCCGACCTCGAGAGTCAGGCCATCCTCGTCCACGCCGTCAGGCGTAACGGCTCCGAGAACTTCAGGTACCACACGACGTGCCTCACGCCGGACCAGCAAGAAATGGAGTTTTTCCACAGCCTGGACGACGAGTTCAACAAGGTGGACAAGTTTTACAAGTCAAAAGTCAACGAGGTCGTTCAAGAAGCTCATGAGCTCAACAAGCAGATGGACGCTCTGATCGCTTACCGGATCAAGGTCGAGAACCCGACCATGTTCTTCGACCGGGAAAAGGAACTGGACCGGCTGTAGTCTTTCCTGGCGGAGCGTTCCCCGGGGCCCGGTTGGCGTCTGCCTGGGCGGCCTCTGCGGCCGCCCTGGCCGCCTCCACGCCACACCTGGCCAGAGCTTCCGCCAGCAGTAAGTTTATAACATGTTCACTGTTAGTTTACAACATATTAATTAAATATTTCTTCGCGGTCGGATTTTAAATAATACTACTCGAATTGCTCTCAGGGCGTGTCCACATGCACATGGAATCCATAGACGAAGCCACGAGCGTGCACGGACAGCTTGGTAGCCACATGGTGGACATCAAGGAGAGCAACGACGTCGTCCCGGAGATCAGGACACCGCCGGTGGAGATTCTGAGCAATGTGAAGCTGCACAACCACCTGGAGACTCCTCTTTCCGCCATTAAAGCGTTTCTCAAGGTTCCTAAGAACAAGGAGCTGAGCTTCACGACGGAGAATCTGAAGCGGGTCGAGGACAATCTCAAGATGGCCTTCGCCGAGTTTTACCGGAAGCTCTGTCTTCTCAAGAAGTATAGGTAATAACAACTTAACATTGTTTTCTTTGAATTCTTCGAATATATAATTCCATCGATTTAGCGACTCGGTCTTATAATTTATCTACTCATTTTACAGTTTCTTGAATATGGAGGCATTTTCAAAGATCATGAAGAAATATGACAAGGTACTTGGTTAAATATTGAGTCAAATAGTCTCTTAGACTTGGTCATGGCTTGCAATTTTGTGTTCTAATTGGTGTGATCAAATGTTTTAGGTTACTTCAAAAGATGCAGCAAAAGCTTACATGAAGATGGTGGATAAATCCTACCTTGGAAGCTCCGAGGAGGTAAAGAAAATGGAATATAATTCAATTTCAATAACGATATATGACGAATACAAGTATTAATTTGATTACATGATTTTTTATTCATTTAGGTGTCCAAGCTCATGGAGAGAGTTGAAGCTACCTTCATCAAGCATTTCGCAAACTCGAATTGCAGCCATGGCATGAGGGTCTTGAGGCCTAAAACGAAGCGAGAGAAGCATAGAGTTACATTTTCTACTGGTAAGATCGATTGACGAGTCAAGATTTGTTAAAAGAAGTGTCTATTCATTGCTGGTTATGTACTAATTCACTGCAAAATTTTGCAGGGTTCTTTGCTGGTTGCACAGCTGCTTTGGTGTTTGCTCTGATTCTCCTTATTCGTGTCCGCAACATAGTGAATGAACCCGGAGCAGCCCAATACATGGAGACATTGTTTCCATTATACAGGTACTAGTTATGAGCTATGTTATTGATTTTGAGATTGTTTCAATGGAAAATTATACTGGTTTTGATCGTTTTGTGCGTTTCTTGATTTGCAGTTTCTTCGGATTCATTGTTCTGCACATGCTAATGTATGCTGGGAACATATTCTTTTGGAAGAAATATAGAGTCAATTACACTTTCATTTTTGGTTTCAAGCAAGGAACAGAGTTGAGTGATGGAGATGTGTTTCTCCTAAGTTTTGGCCTCGCGGTTGCTGCGTTAGCTTGTGTTCTTGCAAATCTTGATATGCAGATGGATCCGAAAACGAAAGATTACAAAGCACTCACTGAGCTCCTCCCTCTCAACTTGGTTTTTGTAAGTTTCTTGAGCTCAAGAACCAACTTAATTTGCACCATTTTATGCCTAGAAATGTACTGACATAAGTGCCTTTTGTTCGGCTTTGTAGGTTATGATTATCATCTTGTTCTGCCCCTTCAACATCATATACCGATCAAGCAGATTCTTCTTCCTCAAGACTCTATTTCGCGCGGCATTTGCGCCTTTTTTCAAGGTCACGCTCCCGGATTTTTTGTTGGCGGATCAGTTATGCAGCCAGGTGCAAGCCCTGAGGAGTCTCGAGTTCTACATTTGCTACTACGGTTGGGGAGACTACAAACACCGACGTAACACTTGCAAGAATCATGACGTCTTCAACATTTTCTACTTCGTTGTCGCGGGGTTCCCATTTTGGTTGCGCTTCTGTCAGGTAACAACCAATTCACTGGCTCAGTGCACGAGACTCCCACCATTTACAACACGATCCTAAAGTGCTAACGCTCGTTTGTTTTGTGCTTATCTCAGTGTTTGAGAAGGCTAGTCGAAGAGAAAGATAGCTTGCAAGCATGGAATGCTTTGAAATACTTCTTGGCCATTGTTGCAGTGTGTGTGAGGACAGCATATAGTCTCAACAAAGGCAGTGTTGCTTGGAAAGTGGCTGCTTGGGTTTTGTTGGTTGGTGTTGGCATCTTTGTTGCATATTGGGATCTGGTCTATGATTGGGGGGTTCTCAACAGGAAGTCCAAGAACAGATGGCTGAGAGATAAGCTTCTTGTTCCATACAAAAGCGCATACTATGTAGCCATCGTAAGTACAAGATCACGAACGATAACAAGAACAATTTAGTACTTGTTTTCGGGTTTTTAACGACTTTTTTTCGTGTTTTCAGGTTATGAATGTGATTTTGAGACTGGCATGGGTGGAGACAGTGCTGGACTTGAACAGGTTCTCATTGCACAGCAATGCCTACAGCACAATTGTTGCGAGCCTTGAGATCCTTCGTCGCGGAGTCTGGACGTTTTTCAGGTGATTGATGAGCTTAATTTTGTAGTGATTAATGTTGTTTCTGGTTTGTTGAGGTTTCATGAGATCTGATGTGTTTTTTTTTTCGTTGGGATTGTGCAAAATAGGCTGGAGACAGAGCAAGTGACCAACATTGGCAAGTTCAGGGCGTTCAAGTCAGTGCCTTTGCCATTTAACTATGAGGTGGATGACAAAGATGACAGTGTCAACTGAAATTTTTAAGAGACAAGAATGTGCAGAAATTGGATGAGATCATGAGACACCATTGTTGTCATTGTTTTGTTTTTTCTAGGATTGCTCTGAATTCTTTTATTAATGTAACTTGTTAGGTATCATGACAATATGTATTATGTTCATAACATAATGAAATGTACAATGGCATTGTATAGGTACAAAATTTTCTTCAAATAAAATTGTTTTGTATAAAATTTTACGTGCAGCATTTTATTTAGTATCCCTTTGGTGATCATTAATATTTCTTCACAAAACGTATTAGAAGTCAAAACAAAATCATTGCACGTTCGACAGTTGTGATTAGTCAACAGTAATGTGATATTTGAAAAATATAAAAAGAAATAATTGTCCGATATTCTTAATTTCTACTTACAAAGATAAATTAATGTTAATATCTCGAATTTCTCCTCCAGTGACTAATTTTAATACAAAGTGTTCATCAGTTTAAGACTAGATTGTACCAACAGTTCAAAATACCGACCGAAAAAATAAATTTTGTGTTATGGATCGGACCGATTTCATGGATAGAATTAGTTATATTATAATGGTGTGTGATGAATAAAAGGAATTGAAACATTTAAGAAATATACATATTTAATAAGTCTTGATCGAATTATTGAGAATTTAACTGAAAATATATCTCTATAAATTTGTTTCATGAATAATTCAATTAATTGTTCACTTTTTTCTTCCATTAATTGCTCAAAAACATTAAAGTGGGCTTTTGAGGCCTTAATTTGGTAGGTTAGGTTTCGGCCCATTTAATGATATTGGGCCACAGCCTAAGGAACAAAATATGCCTAGGGCCTATTTAATGTGCATGAAAATATCCCACAATTATACTCTCTTTTTTTCTTTCTAAAGTTGTCATATAAATAAATAAATGTTACTAACTTAAACATCACATAATCACCGCATCTACGTAAATATATCATACAAAATAAAGTATTGTCCGCCTAAATAATTAACAACACCGTTATAGATTGAATCGACTCAAAATAAAATAGCAAATAATTTTCTCACATAATTTTCTAAACTTGATCAAATTTAATTTTTAAACTATCAATTATGCACGTTAAAAGTGTGAAAATATAAAAAATATTTTTGTAAGCACCTCTTTTTTCCTACGGATGTTGTTGTTCTCTCGTTAGGAGAGTGTGGTTTATCCTATAATAGGGTTTTGTGTGTTGTTGTCGGCGGCGGCTATGTTCTTTTGCTGGGAGGCTCCGGCCAGATGGTGTGGGGGGGGCTATCAGAGCTGACGGAGGTGGATCTATATATCGGAGTGGTGGTGTCTCTCGCGTGAGAGTGATTGTGTCTCTCGTTTGAAAGTGGTCGTGTCTCTCGCTTGAGGGTACTATTAGTAGGGCATGCGGGGGGATAGCAGGCTTCGGCTTCAAGACCTCGACTTGAGATTGAGATTAAGGCGCCCATATGGTTTCTTTTACGTATACAAATTTTGCCCAACCTAGCCCGCACACTAGTATAGGTTGTTTGCTTTAGTTCCTTTTGCAGTAGGTCTTTCTTTTCCTCGCATCGTTTTGTTTTCCGTTGAATTGATTTTTCTTTCGATAAAGTGGACTTTGCACGATAAAAGAAGAAGATTTTGCAAAAACAAATTTTTTTATTCAATTAATAATTTATCATCTATCAATTTAATTTTGTGGATAATATATATATATATCATTCCGAAATCCAAAAAATATTTTGCAAAAACATAAAATTTTATCCAATTAATAATTAATGCTCGGTGCCTACCAAGAAGATCTAACACGTTGTGTACCAATGAATCTCGAAATTATTTTTATAATATATCTGGGATAGCGTTTTGACTCGTGTTTAGTTTGAAAAACACATCAATTTTATATTATAGATTTGAGAGACAAGGTTGGAAGTTTAATACTATTTTATATAAACCATTGGTCTATAATGCTCGAAGATTTGATCAAGTGAAAACTTCAAAATAGAGAAAATTTAGCAAATAAGATCTTCATTGGCCATTGTTGGAAGCAAAATACAGCTGCACAAGCTCTAAGTAGTTCAGAGTATAAAATTATTATTTGGTTTTAAGTATTAGGTTAAATATTTAGTCGAGTTTTGATATTTTTGGCGACTTAAAAGATTTGAGTTCGAGTTTACTTTTACAAACATTAGATTCTAGCACAAGACAAATAGAGTATTTGTGAAATGCCTTTACGCAAGTCTGTCATTTCTTGCGCTTGTCCTACCTTACTTCTCAACTTGCACGTATTCGCTTGTCCACCACATGTCGAACACCTTCAAGGGATCCCAAGAGCGAAGCCGCCCATGAGTGAGTGTACCTAATAATGAGGCCATGTGAGACCTTTGAGGAAGTTTTTCCTCACCAAGATTTAGCTCACATTATCAAATCACGACTTAAGCAAATTCTCATTTACGTACGATTTAAGTTATCATCCACTCCGCTAAGGGGCAAATGAAGGTCTCAAACTTCATTTGACATCCTGCTAGTGATGTTTCTGAGAAGCTAATTGGCTGAATCCCACAAAGGGGGGTCATTAATTGCAAATTACTTTCTCTCAATGTATTTCTTAGAATTATCTCTACAATTGTATCGTTTGAAATTTGACTCTCAATCGAAATTTTTACTCTCATGTCAAATGAAATTTAACACAAGCTCCAAAAACACGACCCAAAACTCGAATCTCCTCAAAGCAATTTCAAATAAGACAAAAATAGTATAACTTTGTCAGCATGTGGACAAAAAAATCAATTTCACCCTAAGTTATATAAATACATAAAGTCGTATAATTAGTTCATTATTATGTAAAATAATTCTATCGTTCGTTTACACGTAACATGTAATACAACAATATGAGCGTTAAACCTTAACTTTTAGCACAGTAGACTATCAAAATATATCATATGTCATAAACCATGTTGATCCGAGATTATAACGTACATAAATGATGAAACTACCAATGTTGATTCAATAAACTAATCATCAATTATATCTCCAACTAAAAGAATAAGTTCCAAATATTTTGAAACAAAAAAGTGCAAGTCTTGACTCTTGACTGAGATTCAAATTGATTTTATGCATAGATTTGGACAGAAAAAAAAATAGTTGTAGAAATCTAAGGTTGCGAGTCTTAATAATATTGTTGGTGTTGAATTTGAATTGGCCAAAACTTAAATATTTAATTTATACTAGTTTAAACTTTAAACAATAATAAAAATAAAAACTGTGCTCACTTTCTATTTCCATTGAAAACCGTACACGATTTGGTCATTATTTCTTGAGAAATGACATATGGTATTGTGGAGGTGTACTTACCAAATAACTTTAGTACTGAGTCAAATGAGGAATTTTCTATAATTAATAAAATAAATAAAAAGTTGGATAATTTACACTGTTTAGTTTATTATAAATGAGAGAATATTAACACGCCATTTGAGACTTGAATAGTCTTTGATTAATCAAAATTAGTTTTACAAACACACTAAATTATTATTTGAGATTTGAATCGGTCCTCTTTGATGTAGAGTCCACACAAAAAGGAACACTAATTATTTTATAATATATTTGTCGTTTGTTCTTAAGATTTTGTTAACTACCAATTAGCTGTAATTTATAAATAATCATTTGAAAATTCTTGGTTAATTTATAAGCAATTTACCAACTTCCGGTAGTTATGATGCAGTTTTTTGTTTTATAAATAATTGGATATTCCCATCAAGTTTAGGACAAGCACATGAAAACAAGAATGTGTTAGATCAATAAATATCTCAAATTTTGATAAGGTTGGAATTGGAATTATACCATGGAAAATAGAAATGAGTAGGATGATGATCACACAATAGTGCATTTCTTGACTCTTTGCAGAGGTTTCAAAATAGCTAATATATTTAAATAATTAGGTTTATTTGAAAATTTGACTGAAAAATCAATTATATGACATTTATTTATTGATGAGAGTAGTTGTCTTGTAATTTTTAGAGTTTGGGGTATTATAAAATAGATATGGAGCATGAGGGCTTGGCCGGAGTCGAAGGCTAGTGTCCTTATTTATGGGCTCCCAAAGCCTGCATAAGAGTGGCATACCGGTAGTAAAAGATTTGAGCATGCGTTTGAGAATTTGCTTCAGGTGAGACGGTGATAATTTACTTTGAAAAAATTCGAACCACACTTTGTTAGGAAAGATTCTTTAGAGAATTTTAAAGAAAGAAAATTTTAATGTTTTTTAATAGGTGAAAAAATCTTAATGTAAGATCCATCTATTACTAAAGAGGTGATATTATTTTCTTACAAACCAGACTTACCATCTTTCATCATTTAACTAGTTGTTTGTAAAATGGAGTATGCTTTAGTGCCGCTTGAGTTCTAACCTCCCAAGCACACTAACCATTTGTGTTAATTATATGAGATATATATAGGAAGACAAAAAGCTTTAGAGGTTGCTCGGTGAGGCGGAAAGCTTTGGAGGTGTCAAAATGAGGCAGATTGTTTGTAACTAGGTGATACAGTGAATTTTAGAAACTTGAATGTTTCTCTTGGAAGTGGAATGTATGAATCTCTTATTGTGACCATATTACATGGGGTGCCTTAAGTTAAGGAATCCTCTTAAAGGCAAAGCATGACGGAGTGGTGTGAGACTCTCATTGTGACCATGTTGGATGTGGTGGCTCTAAAGGGTCTTCTTGGAGGCTTAATACGAAGAAGAGGTATGAGAATCGCATTATGATCATTGTATGAGGTGTTCTTAGCTAGGAGCTCTTCTTGAAGGCTATGCGAGAAGTTCTCTTTGTGATCGTGTTGCATGTGGTAGCTCTAGGGACCCTATTAGAGAATAAGTGTGAAAGAGATGTGCTCTTCTAGTGACCATCGAGCTCCTTTCGGTGATCTCATTTTTAGTGAACAAAAGGCACACGTTGTAGAGTAATTCAGTTGAAAAGTGGAACAAGACGTGGATGCATGATTAAGTTATAGGGCCACAATTTGGGCCTTCTACGACGGAGCTTGAGTGTGCAAGCTGGGAGGTAAAGTATGCATGATGCTCAATTAATCATGATGGACAACTCTAAAGACTGCCTAATAAGTATAGCTATGAATTGTGCGAAAAGAGAACTTAGAGAAACCATAATGTATATAACAAGATTTTTTTTATTAGAATCATAACTAGTTGATGTTTCGATAAATAAAAATTATGAAATCACATAATATATATATTTACGGTAAGTGTGGTTTTGGGTCAATTTACACTTATTAATATTATTTCGTTATTGGAGAAAGGCGCATTCCCACATTGGTTTGATGTATTTTTTGTTTAAGAGTTAAAATTACAAGTCCGTTTATTTTGTTTGTGTATAGTTGTGTATCCCAACTCTCTTAATTCATTAAAACTATTGTTATATACATACATACTTGAGTAATTTTTGATTAACCATTTCCGATCTCGATCTTTATATTTTGTCTTCGATTCTAAGCCGGCCGGTTCTAACTAGTTAAACAACCCTACAATCAGTACAAATAATCAAACTAATAATATAATCAACACGCTAATTTGGTTTTAAAAAAATGATAGTGATAGGTGACTGGAAATTGGACCAAAAATGGACCAAATCCAAAGACCCAATCCCCAAAGCAGCAAGAGGGCAAATAATAATTGAATCAACTGGGACACAACACAAGTCCTATTTGGAGGGTATGTACCTACAGAAATGGGTCAAAATCAAAATGGTCTTAATATAAGTCAAAATTGAGCCATGCTCCATCAAAACGTGGACCGTCAAAATATGAAGTCCCTTTAGAGAGAAAATAGTAAAATAAAAATAAAAAAATTCAGTAAAGTTGGTTTTAAATAATACTAAAATTAAAAAGAAACCTCAAAAGCTATTCATTAAGGAGGGCTTAACCTAATTATGATTCTGTGAATATGCTTATGATTCTTTATAGTGATAAGTGATTATTATAGAAGATGACACAGAGAATAATTATATATGCAATTGAAAATTTCAACATATATTATAATTAAAAATATTTACAAAACAATAATTGTAGCTGTGCATTTGGTGTTATTATGTAAAACCAAAGTGGCAAAAATATTATATTTTTTTATTGTAATAAAGGAATTATATTTGGATCATCAATAATGTTTATGTCTATACGAATTTTGCTACTGGTGTGTAAAAATGTACTATTAATCTAATTTAATTGCTCGAGAAATTGTCATTGTGACACTATTTTAGATCGAATAGTGATATTATATTCATATTTATAATGAAGCGTCTACATATAATTATTGTACTCTTCTATCATCACCTCATTAGCTTGGTTAAAATGCAACTGATATAAAGTTATATCAGTCAACTGATATACATTTTACTATATATATATATATATATATATATATTCAACAATT
>JAYMTA010005921.1:0-10904 GCA_036897625.1 Pelargonium cotyledonis | reverse complement strand
TTTCTATATCGAACTTTTGTTATCCCCCCCCCCCCCCCCCCCTTAAGGTAAATTTTGAAGATACGTGCAAAGGTTTTCTGGAGGTTGCCAAGGTATGCAGACATTTGAATGTTGTTTTTTCAAGTTTATCACTTTATTCGAATATTTCTTAGATCATGCAAGTGTCCCATGCTTTATTATCTGTATTGTTGATCGTTTTGCTTAGTGCCTAGTGTTTTCTCTTTCGTTGCCATGTTTACAATGTTAATTCACTGCCTAAATTTCTGAAAACAGAGTAGATATAACCTCTTTTCTTCATTTACTTATATATTAAGCATTTCTGAGTATTCATCATGGGATGCAACAATTTATAAATTTGTAACTCAAGTGAATGTAAATTAATTTTGAAATAATGAGGGTAGGGGATTGGTGTTTGAAAAAAAAACCTCACCTAATAGACATTGGTGATTGTATACCACAGTTTTTTTCCAGGGTATAATGTTATGGGCACATTGTGATGGTTCTGGAAACATACACACTTCTTTAGACTGGTCAATTTATTTTTCTTCAACCTCTTCTGCATTTAAATGAGTTGTACTGTGGAAAAGCATGGGATCAAGCTTCCGTACTGCCTAGTTCAACCTAGTCATGATGGGTTGGTACTTGGTAATACTTTCTGATGTTTGACATGAGGATGGCTTTGTGTTTTAACAGTTAATGAGAGGTGCTTCTTTCACCAGTGATGGATTAGTTATTTACTTTTACCTTTTCCACTCTGGATCCCCCGGGTCGAGTTTATTTATTGTTGCAAAAAGTAGATGAAGAACAAAGCATCCTTTCTGCATATTCTTCTTCTCTTGAATAGTCCTAAATATTGTTAATTCACTATGTAATTTTTTTACCGCTAATTATCTTGTTTTCTTAGCATACATTGAATATTTTGTGGATCTTGATTGTTAATGTTATCGCACATTGATTGAATACTAGTTGAACCCTCCGTCTATTAGCTAGGCTATTGGGCTGGAGGAAATATTACATGATAACAAAGCAGGTTTTGATTGTGGCCTGATTGTATAACATCCCTTTGTGATCTAAAGTCTACATGCAGAAGTGAATAGTAGTGAGCCTATGTGTAGGAGTAGATGCGTGCACATGAGAGGGAATGTTGATGTTATCTCATGTCAATTAAATATTAGTTGAACTCTCCACCTATCAGCTTAGGCTTTCGGGTAGAGGAAATTCGACATCTATTATTCAAAATAATGTGACAGAGCTCTTATTGATTTGCTTAATTATGGCAGGAAGCTGTGCATCAAACTGTCAGTGTCATCTTTGAAGACCCTGGGGTGCAGGAATTGCTTGTTAAGCTTTATCTGAAAGGTATTTAATAACCATCCGTCTGATATTCATTTAGTATTTATGTTTTTATGTTTTTATTTTTGAAAGGAATACATTTCTTTAGTTTTGATGGTGATGCCAAGTGGATGAGTTCAGTATGTAAATTTAGAAGAAGAAAAAATGTTTATCTAATTACTCGAGTCAACATTCAGTACTCTTGTCAGAGGGGAAAGGACAAGGTAGTTCAAATGGACTTAATGTAATGGATGCTTATCAGTAAAAACATAATGTGGGATGGGATCAACTCTCTGTTCATAAAATTTCTTTGAGCAGAATAATTCCTCTTTTGGCATCAATACCTATCACTGTGAGCATGTTCGGGAGTTGTCCAAATGGGAGCTATATCTTTTTCAGAGTTCCCCTAATCGCTGGTATGGCTATCACAATTGTGAGCAACATGTAGGATCCTGGTAGTATCTGTCTCCTTGGCAGTTATTCTTGAGAAATGACTTGATCTGGCCCATTCGTTGAAAGTAGTTTTCATGAGAAATGACATGTTGGTAATATCTGCGTTTACACCTAATTTTTTTTTGTTTTTTTTTTTCTTTTCCCTTTTATGTTCAGAATGGCTTGAAGGACAGGTTACTGAGTACCTAGTTGCAACATTTGGTGATTATTTTACAGATGTGAAGATGTAAGTTTCATGATGCCTAACTAACCTTGACTACTGTTACTCAGAATCAACATCACATTACAGCAGAATTTTGTAAACATTGAAAACTTTATAAACATAAATGTATTACCCACAGATTAACTTGTGCAGATATGGGTGGTCAAATTTAATAGTTTGGCTTAGCCTAAACCAAAAAGTTCCTGGCTTTGATTCTTAATTCTATTTATATCACAATTCTCTCTCTCAGTGTCTGTATAGTTTATATTTCTTATCTCCCTCATCTTCATCTATTTTAAACTTTTAAGACTTATTTCCTGTTGGTTTTGTATGTTTCTAATTTAGGTACGTAGAAGAAAGATCGTTTAGGAAATTTGTTGAAGCTTGCCTGGAGGAGACTATGGTTGTCTATGTCGATCATCTTTTGACACAGGTTCTTCCAAATTGTTTAAGAGTCACTATCATACAAGTTTAATTGGACAAGTATTCTCTCGTAAAACATTTTATTTCTATGCCTTGATGTGAAGATGTTTTTGCATGTAGAAAAACTACATAAAGGAAGAAACCATTGAAAGGATGAGGCTAGATGAAGATGTTATCATGGACTTTTTCAGAGAATATATAAGTGTTACTGTAAGTGTTTTTGATAGTCTCTGAGTTTTTTATCATTGACATGTCATCATATTGGAACATATACATGCTTGAGCTTCTACTGGAAAGATATTGTCTGACCATTATTGGTTCTTAGATTTATTCAACAGAATAAATTATGCTTACATCCTTCTTTGCAGAAAGTTGAAGTCAGAGTCCGGATACTGAGTGATTTAAGAGAACTTGCATCAGCAGAGAGTTTGGATACATTCACACTTATATATACGAATATTCTTGAGAGTCAGCCTGACTGCCCGGTAATTATTATTATATAGCAACAGCCAACAGCTACTGTTAAAAACTAAAAATGCTTTTTGGTTCAATATTGAGAGTGTTGGGCGTAGTTTTGGACTCAATTGCAAATGAATGCTGTGGATTAGAAACCTGTGAGCTCTTATATTTCCTGAACGTGTCTTCCATGAGATTATGTTTTACTGATCTGTTTTTATTTTACTTTTTGAATGACAGCCTGAGGTTGTTGAGAAGCTAGTTGGACTTCGAGAAGGCATTCCACGGAAGGATGCCAAAGAGGTATGTCCTCTAATCCTTTTCAAATCAATACTCTTAACCATTTTATGTGGAATGTTAATGACAACACTCGAGCATTTCCATCAGAGGTGTTATCATGTTCTCTGAAAATTGAATCACAATTGGTACTACTCAACTGTGTTCTGTATGGGTTATGCTGGAATCGTTCCATGTTGTGATTTTGCAAAGCTGGAAAAATCCCGAAATGTGCTGCTTTACAAACTAATATATTTGTTTCAAAATCCGTATCTATTTGGTCAATTAGTTATGCATAAGTTACCAATAATATCATAAGTTTGTATTGTTACAACAAATATACATGGGGTATACGAGAGAAAGTTCGGCACTAACAAACCTCCTTTTATAAATAATAAAAAAAACCTAAACATTGCACTCATTTTGGAATGAAGGATTATTTTCTTTTGGGTATGATTTTGAATTTTAAATTTGTTGCGATGATTTTGGTTTATAGGAAAAAGTTTGAATTGCCTTGGGAATATTGATGTATTTAACTTCCTTGTGAAATAGGTTGTGCAAGAGTGCAAAGAAATCTACGAGAATTCACTTGTTGGAGGAAAACCCTCGAAGACTGGTTTCGTTTTCCCACGGGTCAATTGCTTAACAGCATCCAAAGGAGGATATATTTGGCGAAAACTTACTTAGTTCAAGGTGTGACATCAATGCTTTTACTTTACTTTCTTTTCTCTTTGCCTTACCATTTTTTTCATTTTGTTGCGGGAATGTAGCGTCGTTACTAGGGTGGTTGATTTGTGGTGTATTGGTTTAGGTGACAGCCCTGTAAGTTTACATTTATGTATAAATTATGTTACAGTAATTTTTCAGTGATTTGTTCTCAAACAAGACGTGTAAGTAATGTTAAATTTATTGTCTGTGAGTGGTATTCTATATTGTCTCATGTTCAAGCGGATTCAATAATTTGCTGATGCAAATCTCTCAATTTTTGGTACGGATGCAATATAGATACATTTCGAAGGTATAGAATTAGTTAAAATAGAATGATGAATTTTTCACAGTTAATGTAGACACATAAATCTCATATTCCATCGAAATAATCCAAACATCAGCCTTTGTTAAATACATGTATTTGATTGAGCTTGCACTATTAAAATGTTAAACTTTATTAGTAGGATTTCGTTTGCACTTAGGGTTGGGCATCGGTCCTAGGACCGAGGACTGGACTGAACATTGTAGGTCCATGGACCGGACTGGATCGGTTTTGAATGGCCCGGTCTTGGAATGGGCTGATTAGGCCGATTTTAATTTTAAAAAATTAAAATTAAACTTTTTAAATCAAATATTAGAGAAAATAATAGCAATACTTAAAATTGAAGCTAATGAAATCAACAATAATGAAGTATAATGTATAAAAGTGATTAATTTGTGTTAAAAATACAGTTATTAATAGAATATATGTTAAAATATATAAATTATCATAATCGGTCTGAATCGAAAATGGACCGGATTGACACGGGACCGGACCGGACCGGACCAAAAGTTTCATAAAACTATGGACCGAAGATCGGACCGAATCCTCTCGGCTCGGGTCGGTCCGGTCCAGTTTTCCAGTCCTCCCTAATTCATGCCCAGCCCTACTTGCACCAATATATAGTCTTTTGACTTTATATTTTACATATGTGGGATCACTTAACACTTCCACTTACGTGCAAGCTGAATGAGAGAGACATGAGTTTGAGCTTGCACGTGACTAGGCGGACTTAAATCGAGAGTATCACGTGACACTCTTCACATACATGAGCCAAATAAAAGAATAGGGTGTGAGCTTGCATGCGGATTGGTTTACTTAAATTGAAAGAGGTAAAACGGTTTATTAGGCACGACTGTGGATAACATGTTCTGAAAGTAGAAAAATAGAATTGGTTGGTTACCACGAAGAGATTACACATACATGAACAATAGTTAACAACTAATGTACTACTACTTATCCGAATTCTATAAAAGTCCTAATTATATTCAAATACCAACGCTTCACCTCACGGTGGAGCATATATATTAAGAAATTTATTATTATTATTATTATTATTTTGTATTTTTTGACTACTCTGAACTATATATCAATTGCTCTTTCATCCATTTTTCGTAAGTTAAATTGCGAAATGACCAAAATACCATTTGTCCATTTGAACTATTGACTAAACTGTACTATTAGATTTGTGTCAAATATTAGAGTTTGTGTTAGATTTGCGTTGGTTGAACTAATTTTAGATTTTTGTTATATTTGTGTTGGATTGTTAGTAAAATGTTAGGATTTGTGTTTATTGGAAAAAAAAAAATTGGGTATGGGTTGGATTTTTGTTGGATTAGTGTTGGATTTGTGTTGGTTTTTTGTTGGATTTATGTTGGTTAAACAATAAATAAGTGAATTTTTCAATGAAATTGTAAAATTTTCGGCGAAACTTTAAATTTCCGGCGTACATTCATGAACTTGCTCATGACTAATGAAGAAGAAGAATGGTTAAATTGTCATCTCAATTTTTTTTACGTCATGTGTTGTGCACATGATGAGAGAGAGTAATTTTCCTTCGAAGATAACTGACAGAAAAAGCTTTTGATAGTTGAGGGTAGTCAAAATTTACGAAAAAAATTAGTATGTTGCAAAAAGTGTCAATTAGAGGGTAGTAATCTATAATTATCCCTATATATTGTATGTGACTAACTTGTTACATATATTTCCTATGTAAGTCATTCGAAGGTATCTGGTGAAAATATCTGTCAATTGGTCCTTGGAATTGACGAAGCTAGTAGCAATGCTCACCCGACGTAATCTTTTCTCAGATGAAATGACAATTAATCTGAATATGTTTTCCTCCTCATAAATAGTAGATTTGATTAATTTCATCTAGGAAGCTTCTACAAATTTCAACTCCTAAAAAAGTTGTTTATGCTATATGAGGAGTTCATATGCTGCTAATTAAGTCATAGCTCGATATTCAAATTCTGCACTTGACTTAACAATATCTTGCTTTGTGTTCTTGAAAGAGAATAGATTGTCACCAATCATCACAATGTATCCTGACGTGGATCCCACCTAATCGGCGTTTGAGTATCCAATGACCTAATTATGAACTTTGTCTTCGTATAAATGACTCTGGCTTGAAGTACTTTTAATGTAACTCAGACTGCGTATCACTGTATCACAAGGAGAATAAAGAAACTGATTTACCATGCTTACAAAAAATGAGATGTCCGACCAATAAGTAATTGTTATATAATTCATTTTCCAACAAGTCGGCGATATCTTCTAGTATCTTTTAAAGACTCTCCTTGTCCGGTTGGGAGTTAGTCGTTTGCATCCATAGGGGTGTCAGTTGGTAAACAATCTAGCATTTTGATTTCTTCGAAAATGTCCAACGCGTACTTATGTTGAGATATGATTATATTTTCGTGTAAGATTGAACAACTACATATCTATATTGACAATATTGTCTACATTGTATATATCCTTCAGATGACTGATTATGAAAAACTGAGTGATCAACCTCAGTGTGAATCATGTCAATTTTTTTTAATGACCGCATTGAAACTAGGCACATAGTGACTTGTCTAAGAGAGCGTCGAGCTTTGCAAACCAAATTGGACTCCCCTTCAGTAAAAAAACTATAAGTTGCTACATGTAGATAGCTTCTTGAAGCTCCCCATGAAAAAAAGGCATTTTTGATGTCAAGTTGATAAATGGGTTGTAGGCACATGGCTGTAAATGTTATGAAGAGACGAATTGAAGCAATCTTAACCACGAGAGAGGTGTCGCCATAACCAATGTCAAATATGTATATACCGTTTCACTACTAACTAAGCTTTAAGGCGAACCACTTGACCATAATGACCAACTTTAACTGCATACACCCATTAACATCCATCCTCGAATTTTTTGCAAGAAGATGAACTAGCCCCTAGGTACAATGAGACTCAAATAATGTAATATTAGGAGTGATATAATACCACCTAATAATAGAGAGTAATATATATACATTTTTTTTTTGCAAACAGGAGCACTATAAGAATACACATTTGAAGAACCTGGCTGATAATTTATCCTTAATCGCAGTTTTTGTCATGAACATGAAAAGTACATCCAAAGGTGTAAACAGGGAGCGAGAATGTGTTTAGGATTTGAAAGATAGTGAACGAGGAATTTCATATTGCAAAGTAGACGAAGACATACAAATAATCAAGTAACAAGCAGAAAGAACATCATTGGCACTCTCTTGACAAGTATACCCGTGTCTTGCTAGTAATACAGATTCTGAAGTCCGAATATCAATCCTTACGAACTTGGTCGGTGAAACCAAAAATTCTGAAAATTCTAATCTTATCCTACCAAAAGTAGTAAACAATATTTGGGGCAGAGTCGTTGTCACAAGCATGCAATATTAAAACAATAAATAAATCCACAACTTTAAACAGAGAATTAATCGTGAAGTGGTTCGGAATATGAATTTAGACCAATGTAAATGTAATTAATCGAAAAGATGCAATGTTATTATGGTATTTGAATTTCCTAGTCAACAAAGTTACTCAGAGTCCATGATCAAGCCTTTATCGAGAGTTAGGATGAATACGTCGACATCGTTCGACCAACACGTAATTGAGCCCCCAAGTATATTACTACGATGAGTGATAACTCGCATTTAAGTCTAGTTATCCGACCCTAAATCATACAAAAACTAGCATGTTTTGTGCATTTTTATCTCTTGTTTGGACCTAATTGTGGTGATTTGAACTTAATATTCGGTTCTTGGCTCATTCGAGTGTAGTAGTTTACTATTTGTGTTTTTAGCGTATTTTTGGTAGTTTTTAGTGTATTTTTTGTACATTTTTACCTCTTTTACGTGCACTTGATGTTTATGATGATTTTTTAGGTATTTTGGAGTGCACAGATGGGCTGAAACAGACCACAAGGACCAAAGTCAACAAAAAAGTCAAACTTTGACAAATGTGCGGCATCTGTTGCAAATGCTGCGACATCTACAAGGTTTTGCCAAAAACCTAATTTCGTCGCACCGTCATGCCACCTTATTAGGCGTGGCGCCGCAGTGCTAGCTCTGGCGCCGCGGCGCCTGGGCACTGTCCAAACTCTATAAATTGACGCATTTGGCTTCATTTTTGGCATCCAAGAAAAGAAAGAGGAGAGGTTGTGTGACTTTGGAGCTGATGTTGGGTATTGTGATGGGAGACTCATTGGAGTCTCTCTTCCGCCCATGTAGAGCTCGTACGAGCAGAGATTGAGTGGTGATGTCGACTCGATCTCTTTATCATTTTTTGCTTTTTGTTAGTTTTGGTTTTTATTTCATTTGTAATCGACTCTGTTCTTCGTCTAAGAGAATCTTAAGTTATTGCAACTGATTTATTTAACTTGTTCAATTGTCTTTAATTGAGCATGTTATCGCAATAATGGATAATCGTGCATTTGATTACAATTGTTAGTTTATGTTGATTGTTGTTTAAATCGCAAGATCCTCAATGGCGAGCTCAAAGCTTGTGCGTGGAGTATCTTCCCACAAACAAGATCTTTGTATGAGGGTTTGCCTGACCATAGAAATGTCTCATATGGATCGGATTATTGGATAGGGCGGTACATTTTGTAATTGTATGCTCTAGGATCCTCAATGTCCCATATAGCACTGGACGCAAGGCTAAAGTGTATGTGACCCCCTTGTAATAGCATGCTTGGGGGAGCAAATTATGCGCGGGTTCTTCGAGGCCGACATAGTCACTTAAAAGTCTCAGGGAGGCTCAAAAGGAAAACCGGGTACTCGAGCGGGTGTGGACAACACGTGGGACAACATGGTTGAACAATTGTTGTACCAATTCAATTGTTCGATTCCCGTTATCAAAACTGCACTCTCTCAATTTTCTTTCTTCTTGGATCATTTGTACATATTTATTTTTCTTATTATTTAATTTCATAACGTTCTACCTGTACAATGAAATTGGTTTAAATACTTTCTAGAGTAGAACCGCCTTTAAGTTTAAAACAATTATCCATAGTTTCCTTAGTCTTTGAGATCGATACTCGAGCTCCTCGTGAGCTCGTTATTACTTCGAAACAATTGGTACGCTTGCCGAAATGTGTGTCAAGTTTTTGGCACCATTTTCGAGGACTTCGATGTCAAATTACAAAAAAGAAAAATTGACTTTTAGGCGCTATTTTTATTTTTTTTTATAAAAGTATTTCATCTGGAAATAGACCCGATCACACATGTGATCTTCTTACCATGACGGGTTGGTAATGGAGATTGCAACTGGTGTGAAGGGGTTAAAAAATATTTGTGTTGGGATCAAGGCAATACCCTTCTTTGTGGTCCTGACATTCGCTCCTTTAGTGGGAGCAACCCGTCGAGTGAACGACGTAAAATAAATGTGCTCGGTGGGAGGTAACCCGCCAATGTATTTTCATTTCTCGATTTTATTATTATTAGTGTTAATTTTATTTAGTTTATTATTTTTAAATGTGAGGATCAAAAAAATCGAGAGAGAGGGACTAACCGTGTTTCGAGAAATAAATGTGTAGGACAAAAACTAGCGCCGTGACGCAGCAAAGTGTTATAGCCCACGCCGCAGCGCCTACTTCTGGCGCCGAAGTGTCGCGTCTTGGCAGAGAAGAGATTCATTTTATGTGGGGGCGTTTAGGTCTTTTCACTTGCGAATCTAATTAGGGTACAAAGTGGGAGGCTCGTTCTTCATTTCAAACTCTCAGTAGTAGCCTTCCTCACATCTCTTTCCCTCACTTTCCACACCTTCCAATGCCACTGGCAGACCTTTACCAGAAACACCACCGCAACATCCCCTTGCCACCACCTGTTCGTCATCGTTTGCATAACCACGCACGACAGCAAGGACTAGCGAGATGCTACTGAATCCCACCTAGATCACTGGAAACAACCGTACGCGAGCCTCAGTTGGAGCTCACCGGAGCTTCACCATGACAACCAGAACACGCACGACGCTACCACCTGCACGACCGAGCCTTGTCACCTCTAGTCCAGCAATGAGGAGCACTGAACAAAGGTTGTTTCGCCGGAAACAACCACAGATTGGCTTACTGGAGTCATCCCATGTAGAGGAAACGTCGGCGTTGCTCAGTGCTGCGGCGTCACGTACGGACAACGATTGTGCAACCAATTTTTGGGTCGTTTTTAGGTTTGATTCGAACTTCAGTCTTAAGAGTTTGCAGGTAAGTCTGTTCCTTTAATTGTTGAATCGATAAAATATTATTTGAACGTGAGTTGCTTGA
Organism: Pelargonium cotyledonis; assembly: GCA_036897625.1. Classification (NCBI taxonomy): domain Eukaryota; kingdom Viridiplantae; phylum Streptophyta; class Magnoliopsida; order Geraniales; family Geraniaceae; genus Pelargonium; species Pelargonium cotyledonis. The sequence goes on along the minus strand of JAYMTA010005921.1, from coordinate 465 downwards.
ATTTTTGGTGCTGAATTTGGTGGCTCAAAATGCATGCTTGTTCGATAAATGGTTGGAATTATTTGGCATGCTCGGGAATTAAGTTTGGGGGGTTTAATTATTGGTTACTCACTGTTTTAGGGTAGTTTAGGTTGTTGTTTTTGTTTAATTAAGTTTTAGTTTTGTTAATTTTATTAGTTTAGGTAGAAACTCCATGTAAAATAGTTTAGTGAAAATATGCTTTTGTCCTTGCATGTGGGCGTGAGTCCGTAACGACTGTTCTTGATTGATAATGTGTGGATTAAGGACTGCTTTGTGTGATGCTATAGGTTGTTACATTTATCTGGACATGTTTAGGGTCTCCCATTTTTTCGCATATGCATGTCTCTTTAGGATTAGCCTTCCTCGTTCTCATCCACTTCCACTTTTCGACTTAGTTTGAGTTCATGTATGCTTGGAGGGAACCAATGCCGTGGCATCCACACA
>JAYMTA010005920.1:0-10906 GCA_036897625.1 Pelargonium cotyledonis | reverse complement strand
TTATAAAGGCTTGGCGGTTAGCCTCTAGGCGGACCTATAGCCGGCATGGAGCTCGTTTCAGGCCCAATGGTTTTCGCTTTGTTTTCTTTTACGTGCTGTTTTCTTTCGTTGTGACTCATTTTGCTTTGGTTTGTTTATTTTAGCTGCTTTTTTGTTTTGGGTCGTATCTGAAATCACCATTCTGGGTCTGGCTCATTCTGAATTCTGGGTATCTATCGGTTGTAGTTTCAAGTCGTCTGTAACTATTGTGATTCGTTGAAATAATTAATGAGATTATTATTTTTCAAAAAAATAATATAAAACTTGAAGTCCCTTCGGGGATGGCGTAATGGTATAGACTTACATCTCCATGTGGGAAATCATGAGTTCAAACATCATTGTGTCGGGTGAGGTATGGTTACTTTGATTCAGCTATATTATCAAATGTTAATTCATTTCATTTAAACAAATATTACGGGGCATCATCAACACAAACATGTCTCTTAAAATTGAAAAAAAAATGGAAAAGAAAGAAGAAAGGGAGTGACAACTTAGTTTTGTTTTTGTATATTTTCCTTTTCCTATCAGTTGAAAACTTAGTTGACCAACCATCAATAGGCAAGGCCTGCAGCTTGAGAACCCACGAAATTTGGTGAAACAGTGTGAAGAGTGCCATATGTGTTTGCTCTCTGGAAACAATTCAATCAAGTGGACAATTTCAATCTTTCAAAAACACACATTTAAGGAAATTTAGGGGGGAACATACTCACTTCGTTTTAAATTGATTGTCTTGCCTTTCTTTTTCATAAATATTAACGAGAAGTTAGTTTGTGTTTACGTTTTCTCATGTATTGTAATAAACTCAAATGATACTCACCAAGTATACTAACGATAATTTATGGATAGCCAGCCTCTCCTAAAGAACAAGAAACTCGTATATATTTTACTAAATCATGTCCTTTCTTCTTGTCCTCGTGAGATGAACTTCTTCCCAACACCCCGAGGACAATTGTGTGTGTATATATATATATATATATATATATTTGATCTTGTACCCTATCTACTTACAATACTACCCAGAGTATTCAACCAAATGACAGAGACAAATAAAGAAAAACAATGGAGTTTTCTTTGTCATACCTTGGCATTGTAATTCTTTTTCATTACTTCCTTGCATTCAAAGGTACTGCAAATGCACTTGGTGGTGATGAGACTGATAATTTGGCCTTTCTTGATGAATTCAAAGCCAAAATAACCTCAGACCCTTTAGGGGTGTTGAGGTCATGGAATGGTTCCAACCATTTTTTTCCAGTGGCATGGCATTGCCTGCAGCTATCAGCACCAGAGAGTGATCATCATAGACTTGGGACACTCACAACTCTCAGGCTCCATCTCTCCACACATTGGCAACTTGAGCTTTCTACAGAAGGTAAATCTCGAAAACAATAGCTTTACTCATCAGATACCTCCTGAGATTGCTCGTTTGCACGAGCTGCGGATACTATGGTTGAACAATAATTCAATTCAAGGCACAATGCCTGCCAACATATCTGGCTCCTCCAACTACCGAAACAGCTGATCTTCCGAGGAGGCTGAATCTTCTACAGAGATTAAATGTTTTGATTGATGTTGCTAGCGCGCTAGATTATCTTCATCTTCGCCACCACCAATCACCAATAGTTCACTGTGATCTTAAGCCAAGCAACATCCTTCTTGATGGAAATATGATTGGGCATGTTGGTGTCTTTGGATTAGCAAGATTCCTTCAAGATGTCACAGAAAAGGAAGCGAGCTCCATTGCAATAAAAGGTTCAATTGGTTACACTGCTCTAGGTAATTATACACATCTAACATTCTCCAAACATTTTCTCCAAATTTATTTATAGCTATGATATTATGATTCTACTATGAGCATATATATGAACATTTGATTTGATCTTGATGTATGATTTGTGTATTGTAGAGTATGGTATGGGAAGCGAGTTCTCAACGAATGGTGATGTATACAGTTTTGACATCCTAGTGTTGGAAGTGTTCACAGGAAAAAGACCAACTGATGATACATTTCAAGGCAATATGAATCTTCATAACTTGGCCGGCGAAGCTTTGCCAGAAAGAGCATCAGAGATATTAGATCCCATTCTACTCGAAGATGTAGAAGAGGTGACAAGAAGAGCCTCAGTCCTCAATTGCTTAGTTTCAATATTTGGAATTGGAGTTGCTTGCTCTGCTGATATGCCGAGTAAACGGTTAAGCTTTGAACAAGTGTTAACCCAATTGGTTGCTGTCAGGTGACAACTTCTATCCAGTTAGTCAATAAGTACTGCATGTATTTACAATAATGAGTGGATCTTTTCATGTTTTCTTAGAAAAGTTACTTGATGATTCATAGATGGATAGCTTACATTTCTATCATCCATTTCCAATACTGGTGATGTGCATTTTAAAGCTAAGATATTATATGAAGCTTGAAAAATAAAATAAAAACTTATCGGTCTGCAACTGATAAATTTAGTAGTTTTATCTAGTTATTTATATGCTTCCTAGACTGTTTCTATGGCCATCAAGAACTATAGATCACTAAATTGTTGCATGTTTCTTGTTACAAATTGGATTGATCATGAAAGCTAGCATCTTGCAGTCCTTTGTTGGCCATTTTCGTACGTAATGTCTGGAGATTTGCTAAGCTTTACGATATAGTGACAGGTTTATGCTGTAACATGTTTGTCAAATGTTTGGTTTTCATTAGATGGTTAGATAAATATTTATTTAGCTGTGAGTTGGAAAGATAAGTTTTGAGTTTTGACATATTTGAGGAAATTGTGTCTTATAATACGTAATGTAACAACAATGTTTAAAAACAAAGATTAACTTACATTTGTCTGATATATGCAAAGTCAACACACATGTAAACTTAAACATAAAAAATTTATCATATAGAATTGGATATGCCATTTAATTAAGAAGATTAATGAACAGATTGCCATATGGTACTCTGGTAGTCCTTTTAACTGATATAGTATACAAAATGTCCCTTTTCAACTTTCTTTTTTGGTGCCAGAGATTGGTAAGGTGTTATGTACATGTCTTCAACATATTGTCAACTTACTTTTCCCAAATGCTATAAGCTCTATTTATATATTTCATCTCTCCAAGTACAAGAAACCAAGAAGCTTTGGCAAAACAATGAGGTTATTTCAAGAACTGATCATTTCAGGATTGTTATGGTCATGTCTTGTTCATTACTACTTCCTCGCTACAGCTTCTGCTGCGATTGGAGGGAATGAGACAGACTATCAATCCTTACTTGAATTTAAGGCCAAAATAACTGGCGATCCTCTTGGAGTCCTGACCTCATGGAATGCCTCCACCCACTTTTGCAGCTGGTATGGAATTACCTGCAGCCCGCGGCACCAAAGAGTCACCATTATGGACTTATCCAACTCAAAACTCTCGGGACCAGTCTCACCAAACATCGGGAACTTGATCTTTCTGAAGCAGGTACAGCTCCAAAACAACAGCTTTACTAGCCTTATCCCCCCACAAATTGGCCGTTTGCGCAGACTGCAGATACTATTTCTGAATAACAATTCATTCCAAGGCACAATACCTTCCAACATATCTGCTTGCTCAGAGCTTGCTCAGCTTATTGTAGGCAAAAATGGGCTGGTTGGAGAAATTCCAATGGAGCTTGGCTCTTTGTCCAAGCTTTGGTTCTTACATTTTGGCTACAACTATCTAACAGGATACATACCTGCTTCATTTGGGAACCTATCATCACTTGAAGTACTCCAAGCAACAAGAAATCATTTGGTTGGAAGTATTCCAAACACTTTAGGCCAATTGAAGAATCTCACAACACTTGGTTTGGGCGGTAATATGTTGACAGGCACAATCCATCCATCAATCTTCAATCTCTCTTCCATCACACAGTTTGATATCACTCAAAACCAAATTCATGGGACTATTCCCTCAAACTTAGGCAACACACTTCCAAATCTACAATTCTTTAGCATTTCAATTAATCAATTTACAGTATCAATACCAGTTTCAATATCAAACGCTTCCCATTTAACCTACTTCCAAGTAAATCATAACAGCCTCTCTGGAGGAGTGCCTTCTCTGGAAAAACTGCACAAGCTTCAGTTTCTTAGGCTTACAGGAAACGATTTTGGAAGTGGCGAAGACGGGGACTTGAGCTTCATCTGCTCCTTGAGAAATGCCACTAGTTTACTGTCCTTGTCTGTGAATGGGAACAACTTTGGAGGTGCAATACCAGAATGCATCAGCAACTTGTCTACTACTCTTAAAGTTTTGTTGCTTGATCACAACAACATATCAGGTACCATTCCAGCTGGGATTGGCAATTTGGTTAACTTGGAGAGATTGGAAATGCGAAACAACCAACTTTCAGGTGACATTCCTGATGACTTTGGGAAGCTTCAAAAGTTAAGGTACTTGTTCCTAAATGAAAACAATCTCTCAGGGAAGATCCCATCCTCTCTTGGAAATCTACAGTTACTGATAGAAATGTATTTATATAGAAATAACCTTCAAGGTATCATTCCATCAAGTCTAGGCCAGTGTCAGAATCTAATAGTACTGAGTCTTTTCAGCAATAATCTAAGTGGTTCCATACCCCCAGCGATTACAAGCATATCTTCCTTATCAATTGCTCTTTCCTTGTCTCATAACCAATTGAGTGGTGTCCTTCCAATGGAAGTAGAAATTCTGAAAAATCTAGGCTATTTGGATGTCTCAGAAAACTTGTTATCTGGTGAAATTCCAAATGGTTTAGGTAGTTGCATAAAACTTGAAAACCTAATCCTAAGTGGTAATTCCTTCAATGGAAGCATTCCATCATCTTTGAGCTCATTGAGAGGTTTGGAAAAGTTGGATCTTTCTCACAACAACCTGTCAGGCAACATTCCAAGTTTTTTGGTGGACTTCAGCTCATTGCAGATTCTGAATCTATCTTACAACAATTTTGAGGGAATGATACCAGTGGGAGGAGTTTTCAAGAATGCAAGTGCAACTTTGGTTTCAGGAAACAGTGGACTCTGTGGGGGAATACCTGAACTTCAGCTCCCAACATGCAACTCTGGAGAATCTAAGAAGAGGATATTCACTCTGATCATCATGATACTACTGATAACTTTTTCTGTTATTATAGTAGTAACTGGTGTGTAGTTTTCTCTGTTTCCTTGCAACTTAAGAAAGCAAAAACTAGTGTCTACTTCAACATCTTCGTCGGATTTATGGAAGATGTCTTATCAAGATGTTCTAGAAGCTACAGATGGGTTTGCTTCAGCTAATATGCTTGGAATGGGTGGTTTTGGCTCTGTGTATAAAGGAGTTCTTCATCAGGAAGGAACTGCTGTTGCTATCAAAGTTCTTAACCTTTTGCGTCCGGGAGCTGCCAAAAGTTTCAAAGCTGAGTGTGATGCAGTGAGGAACATCAGACACCGAAATCTTGTCAAGGTCTTGACCACATGTTCTAGTGTTGATCACAGTGGTAATGATTTCAAGGCTTTGGTTTATGAGTTCATGATCAATGGGAGCTTGGAAGAGTGGTTGCATCCAGATCCTAGCACAACCAATACAGATAAGGCTCCAAGGGAATTGAATCTTCTACAAAGGCTGAATATTGTGATTGATGTTGCTAATGCACTGGATTATCTTCATCATCATCATCACCAGTCCCCTATAGTTCACTGTGATCTGAAGCCAAGCAATGTCCTTCTTGACAGTGAGCTGGTTGCACATGTTGGTGACTTTGGATTAGCAAGATTTCTTCAAGATGCCACGCATAACGAATCAAGCTCCATTGCAATAAAAGGAACCATTGGCTACACTGCTCCAGGTAACTATATATATGTTTTTGTCATTTCTTCATTCTTTTTTCTTTTTACTATCAATGTTTCCTTATTGAAGCTATTGTGAATTGCAGAGTATGGTATGGGAAGTGAGGTATCTACTTATGGTGATGTCTATAGTTTTGGTATCCTATTGTTAGAAGTGTTCACTGGAAAAAGACCCACCGACGCTATGTTCAAGGACGGATCAAACCTTCATAACTTGGTAAAGATTGCTTTTCCAGAACCAGGAGGAGTAACAAAGATTGCAGATCCTATTCTTGTTGAGGATACTGATGAAAAGACCAAGATAAAGATGAACCATGTTGGCACAGGACATAGCACAGTTCTCAACAGCCTGATTTCAATATTTGGAATTGGAGTTGCTTGCTCTGCTCAAGTGCAAAGAGAAAGGTTATGCATTGATGATGTAGCAACTCAGCTGATCGCTATCAGGGACAAACTTCTTGCAAGCCAATATGATAATTTTAAAATTTACAAGTAAAATAGGTGTGTTTTGAATTACATGTTCATTAACAAAGTTTGGTTTGAATATGATAGTTGTGTGTGTTATGTTTTTTTATGCTTCATTTCTCAAAAAATATGATTATGTGTTCATCTGCATTGATACTAGATGAGAGACAAAAAAAAGTACATCCATTCATCTTCTGAAAAGAATTGTGATTAAAATTTATTAGTCTCAAACTAAACAAAACAATCTTTCACTCACATATCTGTCTGTAACAAAAGGATTCACATCAAACGAATAATTTAAGTACAAGATCAAATAATAGACCCAGCAAAAAGAATGAACTCAAATTTCCCAAACAATGATTTCCCACCAAATCTATTTTCTTCATGCTCAACTCTTTGAAAATAACTTAAGAAGAGGAGCTCTTCTTGGTCTTGTACCGGTACAGAACCCTCTTCTTCTTGCTTGATCCATTGTCAATTGTGAGGACAACCTTACCCGGTTCGTTGCACCTGAAAGTGTTGCGAATCGGCCCTTCCTGCGAGCCCATCTTCTTCCCCTTCTGAACAATGATGGTGTACGATCCTTCATCAGCTGGCACAAATTCCTCCTTGTAACTCACTTCCCATCCCAGTACAGCCAAGTCCCACACCAAAGTTGTTCCAACCTAATCATATATCAGACACCAAATATATCATATTGCTATAGTCAATCAATCATTTTCAAGCACAAGAATATCACAAAATTTGCTAGCTATGTACCTCAGGTGCAGGAATTTCAATAGTGTCAGTTGATCCAGCTTTCAGGCTAAGTTCTGAAACTGCACCATCTTCACCACAGAAATCAAGGTCATTTTCTCTCTTGAATCCACCATACTGGACAGGAATCTCCTCTGCTGGGATATATCTATAACAATGAAGAAGATTTCATTATGGTCAGGTTCTAAATTCTAACCAAATCAACAAAAATCAAAGAGAAGAGAAACAAGCACTTACTTGAGCAAAGTCTCAGTGACCTTGGCCGGACGAGCAATGACAAACTTGCTCTTAGTTCTTTGTGTCAAGAAAGGAGACAGAAGTGCATTGAAAGCATAGTACCAGAAAGGAGCATTGATGAAGATCTGCACACAAAATACATAACAAGAACAACCCATCAACCACCATGCATTGTCGAAACTCAAAACAGAATCAGATAATAAAAAAAGGTTTAGAGACTCACATTTCTTGCCACAAATTCGGGGTAATTGTCCTGGAGAAGAGCAACAGCTTGCTTAGTAGCAATCCTCAGCTCCTTCTTGGAAGGTCCAGGTGAGTTCTTGAGATCATTAATCTGAAGCAAAGAGGAGACACCAGCAGGCCTCAGGTCAAGCTTCTGAATACCCTTCTCCATCAACTGAAACCTCCATCTCAAGAACTCCTGGCGCTTCTCTTCTGTCCCAAATGTCTTCTGGTAAAGCTCCTGGTTATCGAACACGCCATAGATATTGTAGCAAACTGGGTGACCTTCACGATCCACACCGTTCATGTAAGCAGCTGCAGGGCTGAGATCAACCCCCAATTCCTCCTCCAAGATCGAATCGATTTTCGAATCCTTCCTCCATTGGAGGGTCTTCTGGAGCATTTCCATGGCGTCGGTGACCTTGAAATCTCTAGCTCTCAAGAACTTGAGGAGCACAACATCGGTGCTCTCTGCGCCTTTGCTGGGCAAAAGAGGCACACCCCACAAGGACACATCTTTATCTACCACCACCACCTCGACCTCATTTTCTTCAACCGTCTCTGCTTCACCTTTTGGTTCTTGTTCCTTCTCTTTCTCTTTCTCTTTCTCTGCAGGTTCTTGTTTCTTGAAGAGGGTGTTTCCGAGAATGGCCTCCTCGAGCTTGGCCTTGAGCTCGCTCAGAGCCTTCTTCTCGAAGTCTTTGAGATCGGAAGGAAAGTTGCTCTCCTCCTTGTAGGAGGAGCTCTTCTCAACAGCTTTGGGCTTGGATTCTTCTGGTTCAGCTTCTTTGAGTTCTTGGGTGGGCTCTTCTTGGGGAAGAACAGCATCGGCCATCTGGGTTTCTTCGGATTTAACCTCCTCGACGGTCATGGTGGCTGAAATAGAAGCAAAATTAACGAGAAATGGTGTCAATGAAGATCAGTGGGAAAATGAAAAATGAAAACGAAAACGAAAGAGAAATGAGACACACACACACCTTGGTGGTTGCTGAACTTGTGATGTGGAGCTCTGAGACAGAGTGGTGTGGTGTGGTGTTTTGATTGAGGTTTCACAACGGTTAAATATATTGGGAGATGGGTGCAAGCAACAACGGTCAAATATGACGAAATCTGGAGACAACGAGGAGGAGCCGTTGGAGGATTCTTTTCCCCGAGGGTTTTGCTAGGCTGGAGGCCAGCAACATTTTTGGCGTGAGAATCATTGTGGGCCCACACCCACCCTATTTCATTTTATTTACTAGGGAAACACTCACATTTTCATGTTCATTTGACCCACCGACTCACTCGTCCAATCCGGTTCGGTTCGGTTATGTTATAAACTTTATTTGGGCTTATTATTTTAAAATTAGGGGCTTGAAAATTAACCCTCTCAGAAAAATATGACAAAAAAATAAAAAATATAACTAATTCATGGATTATTCAGTTCATGGACCAGATCGAAAATAAAATATTGACACTACTAAATTGTGCCATAATGGCTAAAATACCTCAAATAATCAAACCAACAACCTTGGAATTCTCCTCATCAATCTGAATTATCAAGTTGAAAGCACTTGAATTTTCTCGCAATCTTCGGGTCTGGCATCTGATTCAACAACAAAATCGAAAGTTGATCTGATAACCCTGGACAAACCACCACTTTTCAAGTCTCTTTCTTCTTTTTTTGCATGTCCTACGCGACCGATAAAAGAAAATGTACCGCAAATCTACGCCGCACTGGAGGATTGATCCCATGATCTACGTCGCACTGCGAATTGTGCCCTCTCTCGTGGAACACTCGAGGATGTGCGGCGCTCCATAAGATACATTGTTTGCTGTCTCTTGCCCGGGCTCACACACCAAGTGTAGTTTCTAATCTCTTATACACTAGGTGTGCTTTCAATAAGCTTTTATATTATTTCTTGATGTCGTGAATCATTCACGATCTTAGCTTGATGGTTTCCTTTGTACTTTTATTTCATCATTTGGGTTCTTTAATAAAAGTACCGTTTGCTTATAAAAAAAGTTAAATTTTTTTTTTATCAGCAACGAGACATCATACTCAAAGTGACAATGTTTCTCACTCCCCAAATGGAGCGTTGCCTTAAACTTCACCCCACAAATCTCACCCCATAACGTCAACAAAGAAGCTCCAACTTGAGACATCAAAGAAAATTCAAAGTGATTTTAACCACTTGACCCAACATGTAACAACCCAAAATTTGCTATCAAAGCAAGACTTGTAATTTAAACGAGAAAAACCTATATGTTTTATCCTTAAATCCAAAAGACTATCACCAATTTGAAAATTAAAAGCACTCATAGCCGAACAAAAATCCTACCCGACTCTCAAAACGGTAGAAAAAAAGTGAAAGGCAGAAAAAAAAATTAATGCAAATTTGAACACCGGATACTAAATATTTAATTAACATTTTTGTACATAATTATATGAAATTCATTTAAAATTAGAACAATATAATAAAGAAGCACAGAAATGACAAACAAATCCAAACACTAATAAATAAATCCAGTCAAATATATTAGAATCATTATGAGCAAAGACAGCCAACATGCATGAGACTGTGAGGTAGTCATGAGTCATGACAAACAAATTACAGAAAAATTATTTTAAAATAAAATAAGTCGACTCATATTTGTTTTGCCCATTAATATGAATATTCTAATTAATTTCTAAGTTCCATTATTGTTGTATTGTATGTTCATGGTTGTTTGTCCACACACCAAATAATAATAACGATGGAGCATTGTTAGTGGGAAAGCACATTGTCCATGTCTAGGGTTTGGCCATTCTTCTCCAATCATATACACCAAAAGCTTTCCTGATTTCTCGGGCCATAGCCTGCCACTTGGCATTTCCATTTTAGTTCTGCTCAACATGATTGTTTCTAGGTTTTTTCGGCCGTTAACTCATTGTTGAAACTTTTAAATCTTTTTACCACTTAAATTAATTCATATTTGAGAGTAAGTCACAATTAAACATTATTTCTTTCCTCATAAGGGTGTTGATCGAAAACTAAAAGCAAACATTTTTTTCACTCATGCGCTCTGTGTAGCCAAATGCACCTATCATTGTTTTCTACTTATCCCGTGGAGAACAGCCATTTGTTTTGGTGGAACAAAATTTTCTCAACTGTTGCATTGGTCAACTGTGTCTGTCACCTGCCAAAATAGAACTCATGTTCGGTTGGATTGGTATATAGATATTTTAATAATATGATGCTTCTAATTAGTTCAGAATCTTTACTAAGATATGAATTAATGATTATTGCAACTTTGTATAGTAATAACCAAATGATACAAGAAATTATTGTTTTTATTTTACATGCATGAGTCTCAATATTGACAGCTAAATAAAGAAAATGTAAGTATAATAAAATAAATAA
>JAYMTA010005919.1:0-10906 GCA_036897625.1 Pelargonium cotyledonis | reverse complement strand
CCCCCCCCCCCCCCCCCCCCCCAACTTAGCCCATGCTAGGGAGTGAAGGTATTTTGCGTCAACCATTACCGCAACCAAGACAAACCAACCCCATAGTCACCTATACTAACCCCACTCAAGAAACAACATCTTGAAAAGATGAAGTTGAGTTCACTCAAAGTACAAGAGATCAAATCATGCATAGTCATAGAAATAAAAGGCACCTAGGCTTGTAACGTGGGTGTCAAGAAAAATGGCTAAGGCTCAACGGGAAAACTATGGAATTCATGCAATGGGTAGATATAATTTGGCACAAATGAATAAAACATAGCCTAGATCACATCCTACCAAAACCAAGTCTCCTAGTCATTTCGCCTCATAGATCATCGATCCAATTCTAGAACTACAAGCATGCATAGATTTACTTAGCAACTACATCATTCTTACATCCTAAGAAGCCCATAACAAGTATGTTGTGCAATTATCATCATACCAAACATGTCATAATATTAAAACTCATTTCAAGGGGTCCTAGTACATATTTCTTGTTTAATCAAACACATGCACAAATCATTAAGAAATACTTTGTAAATAAAGCCAACTATTCAAGAGACAATGATACAACATGCCAAAAAATCAAAAGACTGAAGGGCCAATCGGAGCCAGACACGTAGCGACTAGGTACCACTCACTAACGGGCTGAGTAACTCCGTTCAGAGGATTCAAAGGCTTGGGGCCAGCCACAACACTCCTCCAAGTATCCAAAGGGTCAAAAGGTTAGGCTTGAGGACCGGGCCCCGAGAATAGGTCCCAAAAGGTTTCAAGCTGATCAGTGACTTCCCCGGATGAGAAAGAGAGCTCTAAAGTCCCTCACGTATAGTCCCAAGGCCCCAAGATAAAGGACTCAGGTTGCCTAAGGCCTCACACGTGGATGTCCTCCCCTCAGACTAGAGCCAGGGGATCGAGCAAGCAGCATGTGCATCAATTAGGGGCTCCCCACGATCGCCATGGACTCGGTACAAGACATCCGGGACAGGAGGACCAGGTATCTGGGATCCCAAAGTCGAGGACCCAAGGATATGACCCCGTGACGTGGGCCCCACATGTGGTCCAAAAAGAGACACCAAGCCCGACAACGACACGTACCCCCATTGGTAAGATCTACAAATACCCTTTCTTAAGTAAGAGAAAGGGATCCCCGATTCCCAAAGATCTGATTCCTAATTCTTAAATCTGAATCTCAGATCTATTCTCTCCCTCCAGGCTCTCAATTCGAGTTAATCCTCTTGAGACCTTTCTCCATACTCTTACACTTTTCTCGATGAATTTTGGCAAGAGATCTTATTCTCACGCCGAGGCGGTGTCCCAAAATCACCCTGGGTCTCATTGTTCTTTGGTGTGTTCGTTTTTGTAGGAACAAACACTCATCTTCCACTCTCAGATCTGGATCTGGATACTTGAAGCTTGTTTGCGCTCCAAGACTCAACCATCCTGACAACGTTAACTCGCTGAATTTGACACCGTAAACTCCCTATACTGAAACGACATCTCGACTAGTGTGTTTAGGCATTTTGTAATACTTAAGCATATCAATTAACTTGATTTTTTTTTGTTCCACATCGGTTAGAATTGGAAAAAAAGTGAAAACTACTCTAATAAATATTTGCTTCATGTTTTCATTAATTTCAGTAAGGGTCCAACACATTTCAATAGTATTTTGAATAGTGTGCATATCAACCAATAATGCTGAATAGTTCAAATTCAGTCAAAAAAAATTATTCACAATCAATCGATTTTACTATTTGTAAATCGATTTAGATGGTTAAGACTTATTTATTTTAGAGAGCTACAATCAATTTTAATTTTCATAATAACTATTTCTATTAGTCAACATAAATTGTGAAATTATTTAATGGACTATAATAATGAAGATCTTATCGAAGTTAGGTGACAAAACTAGTATAAAGTAAAAAGACTACATAATGAAACTATACTAAAAAACTTGACCTTTTAATAGTGGAAGCTCAAGTTATTATGTGTAGCCCACTATTGAAAATTAACATGATATCAGAGCTAGTTTTGATCAAGGCCTAGTGAAACACCCCGGATGAAATCCTTTAGATTTTTGGTGATGCATCCGGCACTTAGACAATTTTGAGAGTTTGAGTAAACCTTCGAGACTATTTTATAACAGCAAGGCATCAAGGAAACAAGCAAAGGATGGAATAGATGCGCTTGTATGGAAAAAACTCATTGTCTATTAAGGGAAAAACTAATACAAGCCTAACTAGTTACAATGAAGCTATTTAGCTCATTTTATACACGGTGAAGGCTAGCTCTCATTGGATGAGAGTTTGGTGGCTTCTAACTTGACCAAACATTGGTCCTTTAGAATATTGGCAGCTCATACTATGCATTGATGCAAGTGGACAGCTTCTACTTCCATTCTTGAATGGATGGACAACTCCTCCTTCAACTTCAAAGGCTGCGTCATCTCATGAGCAGTTCGCCACCTCGTGCTTGCGGCTGGAGACGAAAACAGCAAGACGTTCTAGAGTTGCAAGAACGTGTCGTGACACTAGGCTCATTTATGTTGTCTACTTCAGTGGCCTTTGGCCCGCTTACAGATGGACATGCCTACAGTGGCCTCTGTGTGAAGATAAAGTCCTTCACTTTAGGGAGAGTGTTGATTTTGAAAAGCTTCAGATTATGCACCTGTCGAGTCCACCAATAAAAAGAAAAATGTGAGGCTCGCATGAGTAAGAATGTTGAATTGGGTGAAATAAATCCAATATCAAATAAACATAAAATAGAAATACTACATGTAATAGTGCAAGTAAAAAACCCAATCACAACGTTGATTTTTTAGTAATAGAATCCCAAAACATTATGTGTACCTCATTATCAAATTTAACAACTTCTGGGTCGGCTCTCAAAGAACCTCTCTTTCAAGCCGAGGATGTCATATTAGCCTAACCAAGTTGCTTGCTCTTTCAAGCCTTTATGCCCACAAAGCAAAAACTGGTAAACAATGTCTTTTGTACCATCATGGCAAATTGGCAAGCATCAAGTGTCAATATTGTTTAATCCTTAGATCACAACTCAAAATGACTCCAATATACCACAAGTTCAAAATGGCATTTGCCTTTTTCAGGAACCAAACTTGCATTTGCCTGTTTCATGATGAGAATCAAGAAGGGCATGGTTTCAATTTCTCTTGGATGCTGCTATTCATCAATTGCAGTCTTCGTTGATGCCGTTTGTACGTTCTTGGCTAAGTCTAGCCAAGGAATTGAATAACAAAACTAAGAGAATGTAAAAGGCCACAAAAGACAATCTTCGATATATTATCATCACAAGAACAAATGGTCTCAGTTGCACAAGAATTGGGAATCAACAGTGTTCCAGTTCAACAAACAAATGTGTTAATGGAAAAAGAATCAAATCCCAGAAACTATTCTTGTTCGAAGCCAAGTGAGCTCGGGGTTTTGGTCTCCCAAATGAGCCTCTTGCTGTTTTGCTAAATTGTGAACTATCTCTACATCCAATGGAGCAAGAAAGTTGTTGTCTTTATAGTCCACAAAACCTGTGTTTCCTGTACAGAGCATTACATTTCACTTCAAAGAAGAAAGGCAAAGAGAGCTTGGAAAATGGATTTTGGTCCTGCCCACTTTTCACGAGGTAGGGCGCCATTCTTATTCGCTGTTAACAAGCCTTGAGTTCGATTTACCTGTCCTTCCTGATAATTTGATCAAAATAATTTTTTTAACTTGAGTTAAATAGAAACTCAAATAAAGTGCTTCACCATAAAAACATTATGAATATTTATGAGATCCTGAATCAGACATGCCTATCGTATCTATGATTCAACCCGAGCCGTCTTTTCTTATTGCTACAAGCTCCATTCCACGATTGGTCAACAATTCGGAAAATGGAGTTGCAGCTACTGGCTGGCACTAACTTAAAGTTGATCAGTTTTTTGTACAAAGAGAATTTTTGTGCATGTGGATGTTTTGTTATTCAAATTTACCTCTGCAGCAGCATCCTTAAGTGCCCCCCAATATTCCATGCGATTATACTTTTGTGAACTAGAATGGAAATATACCCGAACTAAGGCATCCAATAGCTCAGGATGATCTCTAAAAAGTACTGGATCGCCATATATCACTGCTTGAAGTACCTGGCTTGCATAAAAAGCAAAATATTAATAAGAGCCTAATTTTGGAGAGAGCTTTTTAGGACCACTATAATGAAGTGCTACGGCAAGGAAAAAAATGATATGAACATATCAAGGGAGGACATCAAGGAAAACTATGGAGAAAAATTGGAAATACTTCAGAACATTTTTGTTTTGTTTTAATCTTACTTCAAAAGAGATTATGACTATAATCAACATAATTTGATTTCTAAGGTCGTGTTCATATCACTTCATAGTTTATTTACTCATCCCAACTAAAATTTATATGAACCTAGCAAGCAGTGACGTCACTGACGTGCACAATTGGCGAAAGCCCCTTGCCAAAATACAAAAATTACTTTTTCCAACCAACGAATCCTTTATGGTTCAATTTCCCAGAGATATAACCACAAACTTGTGCCTCAAGAGCAAGTACATCTATTGAAAAGTAAAATCTTGGATTTTGTTTAACATAAGTTGAGAGCAGGAAAAATAAATGCTGGGTAGTTTTATCAGATCAGGTATACCTGCAAGCCAACCTTAAAGAAGTTGAGCTTACCAGAGGCAACTCTTTGGAGAATATATGGTATCTAAACTCAGCAGCAACTTCTGCCAACAGATTGGGACCGCTTACATAGCAGTGAACATGCAGACACATATCTCCATTTACTTTTTTCCATTCGGCCACAACATCATCTTTGTGGTACCATCCCTTCAGCTGCCATAGGTGCAAGACACATATGTACAAATTCAATTTTAACATTAGAGGTATTCTCAAGTAAATGAAAATTTCAAAACCTGTATGCCAAAAAAAAAAAATGGTCTCCATAGAATATAATTTATTTACATGCCATAAGTGTTTCGCCATAATTAATACGCATACCTGATCAAGGCTGATGGTACTGGAAATCGTTAAGGTAAGGTTAGCAGTAAAGTCGCAATGAGAAAGGGTGTAAGTTCTTGGGAGGATTCCAGAGTACTTATCCAACTCTTCCCCCCGGTAAATGACTTTCAGCTTTGAAGCTTCGAATTTTGCTGGAGGACCTAAAAGCCTTACAGCCTGACAATACAAAAAGGAATCAATATGATGCCATCAAATTTGGATGTTAGCAGCACATAATAGAATAAAGAAAATAGCTGGTGGTCACATGCTATAATAAATTGCAACTGAGCATGCATTGAGTTATGCTCATAAATCATAACAGCTTAACTCCAATGTTTCCAATAACTGACCTGAAACTTTCCAGTTTCCCAGGCTCCCAGAGACAAAGTATCACTTGTCCAATACTCCAAGAAGATGTTATGACTTGTAGGACAGTGTTTGAACTGAAATTTTTGCATGTATGATAGGAAAACTGTCCTATGTCAAACTCACTATTGGACACTTGTAAGAGAAACAACCTTTCGTTGCCTAGAAAACTAATTGAGAAAAGCTACAGGAGTAGCTTGGAATGTTTTAAATAAAGTTATTGGTTTTTATATTTCATTATTCACTTACTAGGTAAGATATTTGACAAGAACGCACATACAAACATATAGATGAGGAAGTGTGTATTTCATGCTCTAAATCGAAATGTGCACATATTTAGTCATGTTCTTATGTCTATCTTTGAGGAATTATCATTTCGCACACCCAATTTGCTCATATCATTAAGCATTACCTTGATTTGTGTCCTATACAATAAAGGATTTATGTAATGACCAAAGCTTTATATGCCTCTATTCAGACCTAATTCACAACAGAATTCAAATAAGTTTAGCATTGAATTTGCCAGAAACAGAAACAATCTTGTCAGTTTTTGAACACTAAGTCAGTGTGTAGAATTCTCAAACCATTTTAACAGCTCAAATTTTGTAGCCAGTAATCTCTCTTATTATCCATTTAAAACGCATAATTGCAAATCTCAAGTAGATCGCTTGAAAAAACTTTCTAGTTAAATCTAACAAAATTCTCAACATCCAACAGCTGTAGGGTCTGTACATTTCAAAATCTTCCAACCTGATAAAATGATAATTATAGACATGCAGACAAATAAGATAATCATGTACAGAATGAGATCATTAGAGGATACCCAATTCAAGAAATTTGACCAAATTCTCAACAGTTAACAGTTGTTGGGTCTATACATTTCAAAATCTTCCAACATTATAGCATGATAATTAGAGAAAACAAGATAACCATGTGGAAAATGGGATAATCAAAGGGTACCCACTTCACAAAATCTCACAAAAATCCCACAATTTACACATATCAAATTCTTCCAGCATAACAGAATGATAATTAGAAACATGCAGAAACACAAGACAACCATATACAGAAATGGGATAATTAAAGATACCCATCTGGCCATTTCCCACAATATCACAAATTGGGTGAATGGCATTGAATAGAAAAAGAACATATACCTCAGAGACGAAGGTAGTGTACGAGGATCTGCTGCTACTGCTACTGGAAACGGAAGAAACAAGCACTGGTTTGGTTTTCTTGGGGTTGAAGCTGGTGGTGGCTGTTAGGTCTCTTTGCGGAGAAGGAGGAGAAGGTGAAGGTGAAGGTGAAGGCAAGAAGGCATAGTAAGCACAATGACAGGCCATGGGAGGAGCATAACCCACAAGTACTGGAGGTTCATCGTTCACAACCCATCATCACCATTGCAGTGTCTACGAGAATGTGAGGATGGTATAGAGAAAGAGATGTGGAGAATTGAGAATCAGAGTTTTTGGTCATCATCAAATTCAATCATGTGGACTGTGCTTCACTCACCCCAAACCTTTGTCAATTCACTGCCTCCACACATTTTGTTTTTGTTACGATGAAAATGAGAATGAGAATTATTGATTGGTGAATGGTGACTGGATGGTTGAGCCCTGGAAGTTTTCACACGTAATGCGTTTAGCTTGGATTTTTGATAGGATAGTAGATAATGTGGTGACATGGATTTATTATTTATATGGGCTTCATTTCCTTCAAAAATAAAAAATAAAAAACATATGGGCGGAAAAGAGAATCGGGTTGATGTGTTGCCTCCCTATTTTTTGACGTTTTTTATATTTTTTATTTTGTTTAATATAATAATATTTACTATTGCATATAACCGCCAATTTTCTCTCCCACCAACAAATTAAGGCAGTTCAATAAAAAATCAAACTACCCAATCAGGCCAATTTAAATAAGTGATTGCTATAATGGGCTGTTACTAGGTAATGCTGCAAAGACAGTTTTCTCAACATTTTCTGTTTAATTCTGGTTGCAAGTACTTTATCGACAGTGGCGGCAACCAGCAAGTTCATGAGGTATTTGAGGTCGCCGGGGAAAGCTTAGATGAATAATGGTGTCTATCCAAGGAAGAGGTGAAATGTCTGGGGTTAATTAAGGCCATTAAAATCTCCATCTTACTGCTTTCATCTGGGTGTTTAGAGAAGGAGTGGTTCAAGAGTGGTAAGTTGTTTTTTAATGGCAAAGAGGGAATGATTTGTCTTCTTCCAATTGTCTTACAACCTCTTGGAGGCAATGAGAAATAGGATCTTTGGGATGCTTAAGAGATGCTACAGCCATAATAGAGACTGAAGCCATGTGTGAAATTATTTTATAGTTTGTGCTTTATATTGGTGATTCAATAAAGAAAAAAATCTTGATATGCAGTAAACAAATAGTACATTGTATTAAATGGTTTAATTTAAATATTATTGTAAACATAATCAATTCTTGGGATATATAAGTGTCACAAAATATTTATATTCCTTTTCAATCTTAAATTTTCATGAATAATTGATATTTTTAAAATTAGTTAATCTTGCATTAAAAAAAATTGTAACCTTTCAACCACAATAATATTTTACTACTACTGCTTCTCAGATTTTTAGAACCTCCACCCAATTACCACCCACATCCAAATCCATGGATAAATAAAAATGCATACCACCTAATTAATCACCCCTGATACGAATTTAATTAAAATGATTTATTGGTTTTATATGGAACCGGAACAAATTGTACTGCAACATATATGTGATTTAATAAGATTTAATTGGACCAGATATTTTTATCATGCAGTAAATTAATAGGATTACGTAATATTTTTATCATAATAGGGTTACGTAAGCATGATTTGTAGTAAATTAACAAAATGAAAATAAATTTAAAGTTGTCGCATAACAATTCTAATCTCATTAACAATTTTTGTTGTTCTAAGTTTTTGTTACCCGTGCAATGCACGGGATCAAAATCTAGTAGCAAACTAAACAATAACCATCTTGGCAGAAGTTTTGGGAATCGAACAAGGTATCCCTCTTCCTATAATGTCCATAATGAACGCTTCTTCTCCCTCCCTCGGCCTGATCCGATAAAACTCCACGTGACTATCAATTGAACAACCTAGATTGACCAAGCTATCAGCTACACCGTTTCCCTCCCTGTAAATATGACTCAAAGTAATCTGCAAATCAAGCTCCAACAAGCCGCTAATATCCCTCAACATCTCATCAAACACTGCATTAGCAACACCTAGTTCTAACATGGCAAGAACAACTTGAGAATCACCCTTTTTTCTCAAGCCAACTACAGGCCCATACACAGAGCTTGGAGCTCTGCCGAAGTAACAGAGCATCTTCCCAAAGACCCACCACAACCAACCAGCCACAAGTCTTGGTAGTTCCATATTACTCCTCTCATTCCTACACTTCCCGAGTTATCTTTGGAAGCCTCATCAAAATTAAGTTATACACATCCCATGGGATGTTTCGACCACTTAACAATAATTTCTTCTCTCTACCTGCTGCAAATTGTAGGAGCAAATATTTTATGAACAGTTTAGGCATACTTGGCAACAGCTCGGGTTAAATTTGTCGGGGTTGAATAGCCCTCTTGAATCACCAACACACATCTCCATCTCCAAATACTCCAAACAGGACCCCCATGGTACAACATCCTACCGCCCTCTCTTTAGCAGCCACCAAGTTAACATCAACCCATTCCTTAATATTTGCAGCAAAAAATCGACCCATAAGGCTACGAGGGACTAAATTTGCCCAAACATGTCTCGCAATGGTACAATCCCTCAAAATGAATAAAGTCTTCAACCTCATCCCCACAAATTACACAATCAAACGAGTTTGCCAATTTCCTCCTAAAACAAAGGTTATTTAAAAGAAGACGATCTCGTCTCGCATGCCAAAAAACATAACTCCACTTGTTAGTCCCTTAAGAGACCAAATGCGATTCCACTCCAGCTTTTTCGACAACAACTGATTCGTCAACACTGCATAGGCCAATTTAATCGAGTATAGACCTTTTTTCTAGACCCTAGATTGATTTTACCAATCCTTCTTCTTTGCTAACTAATTGGGACCCTTTTTTCCTTTCTCTCCCCACCCCGGTGGAAGCCATTGTTGAATGAGATCCAAGTCCTTCCACCTGTTAAAAACCGACTCTCAAAAACTCCTTCCAAAAAACTACCATCTAAATGCTCTTCCAACAACTTCCCCTCACACCAAGCATCGTGAAAGAAATCGATGGAGAGACCGTCACCAATGATTTAGGACAAGCCATTTTCCAACACAAGAACACATTTATTAATTCTTCTCTAAATCGAGAGGTCCCTAGTTGACATCACTCGGCATTAGTAAGTGATCTAGAGTCATACTTCACAGCAAGAACTTAAGCCCATAGAGGTTTCGGATCCATCAAGACACGCCAAGTAGCTTTTCCCAACGTAGTTAGATTGACACGCTCCATAGATCTCAAACCCAAAACCCCATGAGCTTTTGGCTAACAAACTTCATCCCACTTGACCAAGCTTATTCCCCTTAAAGAATTTGAACCTACCAACAAAATTTTTATTTTCATTAGGTCAACATTACGACAGATCGAGAGGGCAACAATTCAGTTTGCATAACATAAGTTGAGATTGCACTTGTAACTGCCTTGACAAAAGTAGCCCGACCCACAATCATCAAGTGTTTTAACTTCCACGAGGCAAGCCTGGTACTAATTTTATCAATCATGTACTGAAAGCCAACCACTTTCATTCTTTTACAGTGGAGGGGCACTCCCAAAAAATGCCCCAAATCTAGAGTATTTTCAACTCCCATGACCTCTTAATCCGTCCCCAAACTCTTCCACTCACTGCTTCCGACACAAAAAAAATTAATTTTGCAAAACAAGTTTTTTGCCCAGAAGCTAATCAGAATGTATCTATAACCTTGCGGATTAACACTACTTGATCCACTGTGGCTTCCGCAAAAAAAAAGGAGATCATCTACGTACAAAGAATAAATGCGACAGCTTCACACCATTCCATCTGGCTTTGATTGGCTTCCATGATTCGTTATTCACATGTTCATGAATTAAATGCCCAAGTCGTTCCATAAATAACATAGTGCACATGAAAATTAGCATGTGCATTGCACATGACACAATTTTGGCATATTTCGGCATATTCTGTTAGCTTGGATGGACGGAAAGAGCTCATGAAAGTATAGAGCACTGCAAAGTTACAAAATAAAGTATAGGGCAACCCATTACAAAAGGTGTCAACTAAAGGGTATTAAACTACAATTAACCCAATATTCAAAATGAAACCACTATTAATCCTAAACTCATTGTTAATCTATTATTTTGGCCTCACTTCAATCCCTCTCTTCTTCAAAATTTTCAAAGCTTGAAGAGATGATTATTGTAATTGATGCTACCTAAAAATTCACAAGTCTGTAAGATGACCCACAAAGCGCCACGTGGCTAGAACCTCCATCGGT
>JAYMTA010005918.1:0-10909 GCA_036897625.1 Pelargonium cotyledonis | reverse complement strand
ATTTCGCCCCCCACCCCCCCCCCCCCCACCGCCACCGTAATCGATGCGATTGAGTTGAATTTGAGGAACTGCAGCGACAGAGATTCTGGATCATCGAACCCCAACAATAGGATTGATTACAATTCTCGATCGAATTAGATCAGATTGGAGAAGAAACCAGCAAATCGGATCGAGATCGGTGCAAGATCGAGACTGGAGGGCGGGTAGAGAGCATAGGGTGGTGGTAGGGTTGGGTTGGACATAGAAGCCAGAGGAGGGAGGGAGACCAAAACATGTCTGCCATAGTGTGCGGAAAGAGATCTTTCTTCGAAGACCTGCCCGCCACACCAACCGTCGTCAAAAGGATCCGTTTCGCTTCCTCCCCCGCTCGGTTCTCGCCGCCCAGGACCACCGCTTCTGCTCAATCCTCTTCGTCTTCTTCTTTGTCCTTTGCTCCGTCGCACCTGATCGAACACTTGGCCGCTATTTTCCCTGACATGGACAAACAGGTATTTTCTTACTTCAATTCGGGAATTGTCTAGATTTTATGTTGTTTTGTTTGATTTCATTTTCTTTGTCGTGATAATGTTGAATTGATTTTTTTTTTCTGTCAAAAATTCAAAGTATTCATGTGGTTCCAGAAATGATGATAAACGTAATTCATATGTTCAAACATTGGCATAATCTAAAAGTTTTTTGGTAGCATTGTCAATAAATTTTTCTATGCCAACTAGAAGGTCTGCTGACCAATTTGAAATTAATATAATTCTAGCTTCTTGAGAGAGCACTTGAAGAATGTGGTGATGATTTGGATTCGGCTATCAGAAGTTTGAATGAGCTTCGCTTGGGGTCAGCTGATCATAAGTTGGGCTCTGTAGCAGGGAATTTTGATGCATCACTGGAGCCAAATACTCAATTTCAATCACAAGGTAATCACTGACTTATAACCTTTTAAAATGTGACTGTCCTAGATTTGATCTTTGGAAATAAATCATTAACAATACAATTTGCTTTGTCTGTTTGGTTTGTTGTCATGTTATTGAACAAAACTGCTTCACTTAGTGGTTTACGTGATTTTAATAGTGGCTGTAGATTATTATTGTATAATGAAATTCACGATCATAATTACTTGATAGTTGAACTTGGCATTCATTCTTTTGTGCATATTCAGCTGGCAAGTTCGTTCGTCCCAAGTTCATATCTAACTTTAACCATCAACGTTTCAGTGAAAGAAGTTAATTTGTGTGTTTGGGAGTTCAACTTGATTTCTTTTATCAATTTATTTGAAATGTGTATCTAGGAGGATTCTAGCAGGTTCTGACCTGAACCTTTTAACCCTCTTGAATTAGAGTGTTTTGATCAAAATGTTTTGGTCTTCACTAATTTATATCAACCCTAATAGTCTAACTAATGGGTTCTATTCTATTCTGTTTGTGTGACTAGTGTACTGTTGTCCCTTATTTCAATAAGACGATTAGAAGATCTCTCTTCATCATTCTTTGTGCTCGTATTTAGCTTTATTCCATGTTTTTCTTCCTAGTACTCTTTCTACGGTTGAACAATTTCATCCAGCAATGCTATTCTTTAACCTTCCGTCTTTTTAAGTATATAAACTACTGGTCCCTTTCAGAAATATTTCAAGTTTTATGCTTCAATGCTCCCTTCTATTATTTTTCTTTCTTTCTTTTTGTCTTTTGTGTGTTTAGTAATATATGTCTCTAGATGCATTTTCCAGCCAGAATCTTGCCGTCCAGTGGGCTACTGAGTATGACATGTTATGTCTTTTATCAGTTTAGAGTTAATTAAAGTTCCATTATGCCTCCTTTAACTTCCAAACCTTTGTTCAGTTGCTGTTTTTGAAGTGCTATGAGTTATCCCGCCAATTTGCTTTGACAAAATTAAACTTTCAAGTGGTCTTAATCTGGGGTATGTTGCATGCCTATGATCCTTGGGATATCTTGTGCATCCAGTCACTTGAATTTTTTATTTCAGCTAAAACAAGTAACAAGGCATTAATTTGTAACCTAGTATCTCATTTTTAAATTTTGGTATCTTGTAGTTGTAGTTACATTATGCAACAGCAGTTTCATGGTTAGGGATACAACACTTTATTGCAGGTATAGCGGTAACTATTGCAGAGGTTCCATCTTCTGAGGATTCTTCAGCTCAAAACAATCACCCTGTAGATGGTGCAGACTGGGTGGAGCTCTTTGTCAGAGAAATGATGAGCGCTTCTGACATGGATGATGCTAGAGCCCGTGCTTCAAGAGCTCTGGAGGTTTTGGAGAAATCTATCCTCACACGAGCAGGTGCAGAGGCAGCCCAGAGCTTGCACCAGGTTGTGGATTGTTACCCTTTCCAGTTTGTTTGTTTACATGACTGGAAATGTATTACTGTTATTGATTGTATTTTTTTGACACGCTCTCAGGGTGGATTGTTGGGGATCTACATGTCTCAATGGCATGTTTGTTTTGCTAAGATTTGTTTCATTTATTGTGTGTTTTATTGTAGGAAAACATGATGCTGAAGGAACAAATGGAAGCTCTGATTCAAGAAAATACGGTTCTCAAGCGTGCTGTGGCCATACAGCATGAGCGTCAAAAGGAGTATCAAGATAGAAGCCAGGAGTTGCAGCATCTGAAGCAACTTGTTGTGCAATACCAGGACCAGTTGAGAACACTGGAGGTTGAGCTCACAAACTAAAAGCTTCGAATCTGTCATGCCATTTCCTGAAAATGTTCCCCTTAAACCGGTGCATCTATGCTATCTGTATTAGGATTGGAAATTTGCTGCTTTTTCATCATTACAGTAATTGAATAGTTTGCTGGGTCTGATGACTGTGTCTTGTGATTGTACTAGGTGAACAACTATGCGTTACCCATGCACCTGAAGCAAGCTCAACAAAGCAACTCCATCCCGGGACGTTTCCACCCTGATGTGTTTTAGTCAACCCGTGCTTCATAAAAGACGCCCCAGTGTTTGATGGTATATCGGGTTGTGAACTGCTATTCCAATGGAGCGCAGCTGTGCAGGAGGGATATATTTACTCTTCATTCATACCAAAAGGGTAAGTTGTCATTATAGAGATCATTAGTTTCATTTTAATACATTGTCAAGGAGTTCAATATTCCATTACTTCTTTTAGATTTGAACTGGATCCAAATGCCATTATTTATTAATGCTTTTCAAGATATGTATCAATAACTTATAGTATCCTTTGTTTCCTTATATAAGAACATGAGATTCTCGAAACAACCTACTTTAGTTGCGTTCTCAGTATAGTTATCTGTAATTTACTTCGAAACAACCTTCTTCAGTTGCTTGCTCAGTGTAGTCATATGTAATTCACTTGTTATTTTTTTGTCAGCAAAACACAAATGATCTCTCGATTCTCAAATAAAGCATGTGACATGGGTGAAAAGGGGGACAATATAGGTATAAAATGAAAATATGTGGCCAATCCTAAACGTACTAATTTGTATCCAAATTGTGAATGGTACAACAAAAGAGACTTGACATATCCTCCGTAGGCATAGCCCAGTCTTGCAGCTACAGATACAGCTGTTTGTATGTCCAAATCGATCGAGCTTATAATTGAGGAACAGTTATGGTTTTGTTTTGTTCGTGTTGGTGTTGAAGTCAAAACATGCACAAGTTTTAACATATGAATCATGTATCTCGTTAATTTGGACGCCCGACTGCTAAAAAATACCTTCTCAATATGAATGTATTGTTGCAACTCTACCACTATTCGAAAAATATCTTTACTGAAAAATGGGCCGATGCAAAAGGATACTAGAAGGGCCCAAATACAGAGTGGGTCCAATGGAAAGTCATTGAGCACAAATAGTTGAACTATTTGTATGAAGTGTCACATCAATACTTATTGTCACGTTAGATGTGAAATTTACATGTGTAAGTCACGTTATTCTATCGTTTCATTCTTAAAAATTCAATTAATGTGCTCTGTGGGAGCAGGATCTCTCTCTCAACACGGTACATGCAATCGAATATATTTATATAGGGATAAAAAAAATTTTAAAAAAAGTTTTCATCCATACATACGTTACGAGTCTTTTGTTCAGTGTACGTGCGTTATTGTAAATCCAACCTAACATTATGCACAATATTACATAGATATTTTGTCCATATGTGTCCCAAAAAATACGCCAAAAAAACAGCAATAAAAAATAAATAGGACAGCAACAATATGTATAGGTTTTATATAAATGTGTATGCAGAAGAAGCACACAAGGATTGGGGACCATGAACAACCCATACCCTTAACACCTCATTAAAGATTCAATTTACACATAAAAGATATCGTGATCACATGGCCACATGCATGTGATGGGATGGCATATTTTTTTGAAGCTTCCATTTTTCATTTTAATAAAATAAATAACATTGTAATATTAATGGACGGTTCAGATTCGAGGTCTTCTGGCTCAAGATAGAAGAGATACGTATTTTAGTTCGTCTCAAAAGACGGAAGGTTTCGATCGGGTGCAGTACAAACATGAGGTGAGAGTTTTTCCAGTGTCTTTGATTTGAGTTTTTAATTTTTATGACATCATATATACGTTAGCTTGCGTGGTTTATGTTCATTTTTCGTTCAGATGCAATACAGACTGGAGGGGAGGAGTTTTCCAGTGCTTTTAGTTTGGTTCAATACGACATCATGTCTAATTTAATTTATGCTTTGGTTTTCTTAGGTTTAAGGTTGTATGGGTTAATTTACTGGGCTTATTTTTAGTTTGAGGTTGTTAGGGTTATTTTTTGTTTAGCTAAACTATCTGTTAGTTTGGTTTGGACTATCTGTGGGGGTGGAATTTCATGTCCGCTCTCCTTTGTATACATCAAATTTATCGTTCCATTCACACAAATACAAATTTAACCCAACGATCACTACAAAAAAAAAATTACAAATTGCAACGGAAAATCTGTGACACAAAATTTTCCGACACAGATTGTGACATAATTCAATTTTTTTTGTCACAAATACACATTGTGACATAAATTTCCGTCACACACACATTTGTGACAAAAATTTATGTTACAACCATCTATGACAACCTAAATAATGACAGAAGTATTATGTCACAGTTCCATCACAGATTATATTTTGTGACTAAAATTCACAAATCTGTGACAGAAATTTCCGTCATAGATTGAATTTTTTTTGTAGTGGATGTATTATTATTGTTAACTCGTATTCTTTATTCTCTATATCAAAATTGACATAAATTAGGACATATATAGCTAGGGTAGATAGGGCTATTGAAAAACCAAATGGATCGTAAGGTGTATAAGGTTGTGTATAACGTATGTAAATGTACAATAATACAAATGTGACGTTTTGTTTTGCTGGTGCCCCCACAGTCTGTGTTGCGCACTCACTCACTGGTAAAATAAAAATAAAAATATTAAAAATGGTGTGTGTATTGTATTGTATTGTATTGTATTGTAGTGAGGTGTGAATAGTGAAGAACAGAGCAGTGATTGGAGAGTGAACCCTACAAACCAGTCTGTGTGTGGCCTCTATAAGATCACATAGCTTAGCTCTACTACTCAGCTTCCTATAAAGCTGGTGTTTCAAAACACACACACTCCATATAATATATGAGATTAATTATATGTAATCATTTTTGTGCTACATATCTAGTGTGGTCCTCTCTTTCTCCTTCTCCTTCACTGTCTTCTGCAATTTTCTTATCTTGTGTTATTGTTGTGTGCCCATATTGCAAGATCTGGAGATGGTGATGATGATGATGATGAGGCCAATTCTTGTTGTTAAGTCCTGTCATGCTTTTCCACAGCTTTCTTGAACTTCTTCTGTGCTTGGTTTTTTGGCTGTCCACACCACACCATGGAAGCTCAAGAAAGCTGTGGGAAAACATGGCGATTTCAGGATTTTTTGTTTTTTTTGTTTTTGTTTTGCTGCATTAATGCATGCAGATTGCAGAAGCCAAGATCTCAATCCAAACTCCTGCAAGCCACCATTAGTTAAGGTAAATTTCTTCAGCTACTCAATTGTTCTTTAATTGTACGTTTATTTAGTCTATGGAGGATTTGTTTTTCTTTGAAAAGAATCACTAACAATGAAGATGATTACATGAATTCTTATTGAGCCAGGCATTGCAATTTGAATGCATGGTAAAAAATGTATAACGTGTAACATTTTACCACACAAATTACTAGTTAAGAGCGAGTTGTGGTAAGTAGCTGCCTATATGATCTTTTGAAACTTTGTTTGATATTAGGCAGATTTGCAACTTTTATCGTGAATATTTGAGTTCAATGGTGTTGTGATCTTCTAGTAACGTTGAGATTATAGTTTACGTGTTCGGTTTAGTTTTGATACGCCCACCCGATCTTGCATGTTTCATTAGTATGTATGTATATATGTAAATCATATGTATTTGTTGTTGTAGAGAAGATTCCCTGATGGGTTTCCTTTTTATGATCAATAATGACAGTTCTTCCTGTTGGCCTTTTGGTTTTGCTTCAACATATGATCTCCTCCTACATTTCTGTGAAAAAGAAAAGGTTTATCTTTGTCCTATCTGATCATGGCCTCTCCTTTTTTTAATCTCTCTCTCTCTCTCTAGATTGGAATGTTTGTTGAGACTTGAGACTCCAAATATTGTAGCCCATCCACTATCCACCAAACTATATGAATTCATGATGTTCATGCATATATATATGAATTCTCAGCTTCAAAAACCTAAACAATTCATTAACTTGTTGATCATAATTCAGTACTGTACCAAGCATATGTATATGCACTTGTTGCTTCATTTCATTTACTTTTGCATAGTTAAGTTTTATGCACAATTTGAAGGGAATCTTGAGCAGAGAGAGGAGATGAAGGGTAGGTCCAAGAAAATGATCAGTTCAAAAATGGGCCAGCCAAATGGGCATGGCAGTCCTGTACACCGTATATATATATATGATTTAAATGTCATGAATTGCTAAATTGGGGGGGTCCTCCAATCCCTTTAGAAAGCAAAGCCTACTGATCTAAAATTGTATCTTGAAGCCACTTGTTTTTCTATTCTGACTCTTGTGCAAAGTATACATACATATATTATGAGAAAAAGAGGCCCAAAAGGTGCAGCAATAATTCAGAAAACTTTAGCAACCAATTAAAATGGAACTGCTCTTGGTTGCTTTGCTTTTTATAAGAACTATAAGCAAAATAATTACTCCGTATATATATATATATAGTGATATATGATATATATAGAAATATGAAATATATATGATGATATGATGCAGATTTGCAGAAGCAGATGCAGATGCAGATGCCATGAGCTGCCATTTTTGCAGCACAAGTTGCCAAACACTCCTTCTGCAAATCTGTGCATGCATGCTCAGCTTTGTTTGCCCTCTCATCCATCTTTTTTCTTATTTTTTTTAAAGTTTACAGCTCAGTCTCACATGATGAATGTTCCAAATCTATGCCAGTCTCTTACATCTTCTTCTTTTTTTTTTCTCTTTCCTTTCTCATAATTTTTATTAAAAAACCATAAATCATGCATGTTCTTTCTCATGGTAATTAACTGGTTCTAAACAAGATATCTACACAGTAATATTTAGAGAAAAATTTACATTTCAGATAAGGCTTTCTGATGAGATTATACTTACAAAACCACTTAAACAATGTTATTGTCAAGCGAGAAATATTTAAAATAGCGTGAACTCATTACTGTAGAAAAGTTTAGACCAGAATTAACAAATATTTAAACGTGTTTGTGAATAACTTTATTTTTTTAAAATATTTATGTAAGTAGGTCTAGGGGTGTGCCTTTTTTATCCGCCTGAATTCACTTACACAAGTGCCAAATCTACCTTACATTAACACCCATTTATGCAAGTTCTGTTTGAGCAAATTATTAAAAATACGGGTATTGAATCTTCTTAAATAATTAATCAAGATTTGATGTTATTAGTTCCAAAAGTCACGCAATTGTTTTCTACGATATGATTTAAATGTGCAACTTCTCTGTTTCGAGTTTTGTCAAAAAAACTTACGGGATGTTAATATTTTTCCCGTGATCAAAGTTTCCATACATATCGAAGTAGAGACAGAGAATACATATAGTCTGGACCTCCTTGTCTAGGAGCTATGACAACAAAACCGTATTATTTAGGGTTCGCAGTATATACGTGGGACCATAATTCAAGAATCATTTTGGTTTGTTGAACCTTTTGCTGCTAAAAAGTAAAAGATTTTGAACTACACATATATATTCACTTCAAGAAAAGTCTTCACAATTTCAGTGTTCTCTGCAATAATTCATTGTTCCTCAAATATATTTCATTTATTTTCAAAGAAAAAACAAACAAAAAAATGCATGAAACTAACAGGCTTTACCTAACTATGCATGTAAAAACTAGTACACAAACTTGCTGAAAAGTGAATTAACAGATAGATTTTAGTTCATATAATATAAGTTTGGTTTAAAAATTAGCAAATGTGGTTGGATCATATGCTTGATCCAATGAACCTAAAGTATGATAATAAATTATATTTTAGCGCATATACGGGAACCATTATTAACAAAATGAGTAACTCCACGAGATTAGGCTAACGTATGTGTCATAAAAAAGGCGACCGAGGAATGTGCAGATTTTTCACCTTGGCAGCAAACCAGTAGCAAAAGATGGTCCATAGATGTTTACAGCAAAAGCAGAAAGAAACTTTTGAGCTCAACATGCTGAATCAACGTTGACACCATGAGGAACTGAAAGAGAAATAGCATAGATGCATCAATAATTCTGAACCCATGTGTTCGGAAAAAGGAACAGCCATGTCCTTATTTTCAGGCATATTGCTCTATCATTAATCCAACAATTGAACATGCATATATTTTCATCTATATATATATATATATATATATATATATCATGCTAGTGATCATCAATTACAGTCATGAAGATCATGATAACAACTTTATCAAAGACGAGAGGAACAATCATCATCATCATCATGAACATCGATCATAGAAGTGAAAAAAATTATAATTACCATGGTTACATCATAGTTTAAGAATATATAAATAAAAACAAGTCTAAAAATTCATGTGTAAACTGCACAAAAAAAAAAAAAAAAGTCTAAATATGGGACATGCATGCATGTTCCCAGGTTGCAGAAAAATATGAATGTGAGGTTCAAGGAAGTACATGATTGTCAGAACAAAATTTTATTTAATTAACACAAAAAAAAATGAAGTTAAGAGCTGCTTAATTAACACCTGTTAGATCTCTTAAACCAGAGGATAAGAAAGGTGATCTAGCTGTTTAATAAGACAAAAGTTACAGTGGTGCTAGTGCTAAGACAACCAGATCAAGATAGGATTAATTGTTTAATCTAAAGTTAATTATTAATTAACTAATCAAACAATGCTTTGGTGTTGTTGGTTTCTTTTTCTTTTGTTTCAACCAATTACCATTTTCACAAAGCACAATGAAATCTTAGCTTTCTGATGAAACCTCCAACTTTCTCCCGGAAAGGGAAGCAATTCCTTGAAAAATAATCCCCGCTTTTTGACTTTCGATGAAAACAACTCGCTAAACCCACCCACTATAAACTAATCTACATTACTTTGTTCGCATTGTTTATTGCAAAAGTATAGGTTTTTCTTAAAGAATCTGACATAACCACAAAGATACATATATAACAAGAGTGATTAGATGCGTGTTTAACAAATAATCAATCAGATCACAGAGCGGGGTCATGAGTTGTCCCGTTTATCAGATGGATACAAGTCTCGGTAATACAGAGAAATACACAAGTCGATAACATATGCACACATTTATATACATATTTGTATACGCGATAATCTGTAAAGTATTAAATTGTGCTAGAAGAAGTATCTAATAGTGTTGGTACAGATACAAAGTGAAAACACATGATTCTTGAATTGCTTGGTGAGGTTCTTTCACTGCAAGGTCCATTTCTATTTTGATTCAGTACAGCAAAAACTGGTAGCTTTAGCTTTAAATAATGAACAATCAACAATACATATGCATGCAAGATCCGGTTATGTAAATGCGAAAAAGCTACATTGTTTTTTTTCTTACAATTAACAAAACTAGCCCGATGAAGCATAGGCTCTAAGATCCGATCTCCAAACCTAAAGATACAAAAAGATGATTTGTATATATTACCTAGGCCGGAAAAAGAAAACCCTAATTATATGCTTCTGCAAGGTTCTATATATACATTATTGATGATATATATGTATACACTATAGTTTTGATTCCAAATATCATAAAAGCCTTTACCTACCTACCTAGCTACTACTTTCTTTTGTGGTCCATCAACATTTTGTTCGTCACATTTACAATATTACAGCTAGCGACCTGCACAAAAGGTTCACAACGTTATTGTCACAATTATATATATAGCCTCGATCTATACATAAATATATATACAAAGTTTTTACGACCTTACAAAAACAAAATACAGAGAAATTAAAATGCTACCATATCTTCCACTAGGACAGGTACATAACCAAGCTTACACTATTATATGTATGTATATGTGTGTGTGAATATACATTTAAAACAATCTCTGTAGTAATGCATATTTAAAAATGACTGATAATTACAGTGGTGGTGTGCATATATAATTTAAAGATATTTATAGTAAATCAATGAGGTAGTTGTGAAGATTCAACATATAATAAAGAAATTACTGAATTAAATTATTATGTAAAATTAATTCCCAGGTATAGATCAGTAGAGAAGTTCATCGTGAATTCTTATACAATATCAGTGTGTGTATATATTTATATATATATATATATATCTATATATATTTCAGGAGACATAATTCTAAACAAACAAAAACAATATATATATATATATCAGAGTAGATCAATGGATCTAGAGAAAAGAAAAACAATCACAATACTGATAT
>JAYMTA010005917.1:0-10910 GCA_036897625.1 Pelargonium cotyledonis | reverse complement strand
GGAGAGTTGGGGTATGATTAGGGTGGATGTAATGGCAATTATTGCCAAGGTTTTTCTCAAAGAAAGGTTATCCTCAAAAATTAGAATCAGCGAATGTATATGCCTGAGTTTCTATATCATAGTTTGATTTCCCAGTGTAACGTTTTTAACCCACTTGTGTATTGCTTTCTCTTATTAATAAAATAAGTGTCTTTCTGTTCAAAAAAAAAAAAAGATTAAATGGTCTTGTCTCTTATGTACTTATGTTTTTTTAGTTTAATCTCAAATTAAGGTATTGTCTTATTTGAATCCTTATAAAATATTTTTTTATGAATTAAGTAAATCCATTCTACATGCTGTAGCCGGTTTTGAAGTGTCGCGTCAACATTTGTTTACTTACGCCACATCAAATACAAAGTCCACATGTGCATGTCACGTCATCGCACGGTTTCATTTTTCATCGTTCACAGCTAAAACGACATCATTTTGTCTATGTGATGTAAAAACTTTAATGAAATGCAATGTTTTGTCTAGAGTGACATGCACTCGTGAACATTGTATCTGACGTGACATAAAATGCTAACGTGGCACCTGAAAACTGTCTACAACCGGTTTATTGTGTTTAGCTAATAACTTTCTTTTACATGGACTCAGACAGGACAACACCTTCATTAAGACTTAAAGAAATTGTATCAGTACGGAGAATGCAGAATCATTTAACACATAAATTAAGATAAATTACTAATAAAAATATGTCACAACTAAATTAGTACATCAATATGAGAAATAATTGAGAAAAGTGAAGTTAGACTTCAATCTAGTCAAATTTGGCCAAAACTAAATCAAGTGTAGATGGTACAGTACTATATATAAATTTATAATAGTCCATTTTTGTTGTGTGTTTTGAGACTTGAGACGTGCACGCATGCATGCAGATCAAAACTGTGGAACCAAAACAAAACAAATATAATGTAATTAGGGGCTTAAACTTGGCCACCTGACTAATTGGTTTGGTTACATTTAACAAGACTCCAACCTAAATCTTTGTCTCCCCCTAATCACATGTTTATGTCCCATTCCATCAATTATGCTCCCATCTAATCCTTAACCAAACCTCTAATCATACAATTCACTAAACAATATATGTATGTTTCAATCTCCACTTTCCTTATATTTAGTATAGGTGTCAACATTCCTTCTATTCTCATGCAACAAATTAAATCGCAATATTAAATGGACTCCACGTACTTGGTGCATGCAAAATTTTATCGACTTTTGATGCGTTTGTTTGGCCCAGCCAACTTTTACGACTATGTTAGAATTGTCTTCTTACCTACATGATATGGTAGGAGTGTGAATTTGAACTTCAATATTAGACTCTCGGGACCTTAATTTAAGTGCTATAAATTATGTCACTGTTAATTTGGAACTCGACTTTTGAAAGTTCTAAAAACACTACCAATTTAGAGAGAATTTTATAAAAAAAAAATGTTTAGTGAGTTGCCGTAAATAAATTAATTACCCGTTTAAGGAATGAGGTATTAATATTTATAAATTTTGATTGTTGACATGTCATCGTATGATTGATCAATAACGATGAGATCATGGGTTTTTATTTTTAGGTGCCCAGTTGGGGTGTGGGATCTACACTTGTCAACGTGGCATAATGCAAGGTCACCAAATTAAGCATTTAAGAGCGTTCATAATGTAGACATGACTTTCTAACAGTTTATGTTGTAGTGGCATGTGCTAGTCTTCTATCAAATTCTCTCTTCGGTCTCGGAAGAAAAAAGCGCTACATTTAAGTAAAAATCAAAGTGTGTGCCAAAAAATTCATCTTAGATACGGGTGTAAGTATCTTTACCTTGACGGTTTCAAACACACTACCAAATTAAAGAGGATTTAGAAGACAACTGTGAAGTGAGTAGTCCGAAACCAATCAAAATTTGTAGATCCTAATTTAAAACAAAATTATATAATTTTGTCGTTTAACTTTTTAGTCAATATCTATGTGTCATTCGTATTATTATTTAACAAAATAGTTAACTCAATCGTTCGAACTTAGTATATTAATTTGGATTGTGGTTGAAAGTTTATGTTCTAAATTAATTTCTCTAAGAGCATCCACAATGAGAGTGTAATAGCTTAAGAATTTATGATTTATATTATTATATTCATTGTGTAAGGTAATGATTATTATATTTGACATTTGTCAAATATGTTATTCAAACTCAATATGATGAATAATTTTAAAATAAAATATAATATTAAATGACAAAAAATATAATTGTAAAGTTGAGTATAACAAGTGATGTGATAATTATGAGTCCATTCTATTATACTCTTTAAAGTGTAATCATTATAAATGCTCTAATATTATGTATGTATATCAAATTATATAGTGAGATAAAGTTCATGTACTATGAGCGACATTCAACCAAACAAATAAAATAAACATGGACATCTCCATTTATCCACCAATTGGGATATGGAAGAAGATTATGATATGAAAGTGATAGGTAGAGAGGTGGGTTGTGCCCAAAACCCAAGAAAGAAATCAAAATCATTGCAGCAGTTCTGCAGCAGCATATATGGCCATGTTGTTCTTGATTTGGTGTGATCTTGTCTCTCTTCATGTTCATTGCATGCAATCAATAACAAGTCAAAAGATGGTAAAAATGAAATGCAAATTGAAGCTAAAGATATACTAATATTCAAAAGAGCATCAGGAATCTCAACAAAAATTAGTGGGCTGAAACTCTCAATTAAGAGAGAAACTATATGAATCTGAATAGGACGCTGCGTATTTAAAAATTTATTAAAATGCCTATGAATATAAATAAATTACGTGACATCAATTAATTTATCATGATCAGCAAATAAATCACTGTTGTGAGTTTTTTTTTCTTCTATTGTATAAATATATAACATATAAAATACCAAAGAACATGAATTTGTCATGTAATGTGACAAGTTGCTTCTGGTTGGTACAATTGCACTGTCAATTTATTTAATTTAATTTATTTATTATGTTTGTTTTGTTGTGCTGTGTTGAGTGCAATGTATCTGTCCATTGCTCTTGTAAAAACCTTTTCCCAACACAATTAATTACCTAATAATTTACCAATTTTTGGTGCTTGATTCTTGGCTTTGGGGAGATTGTGTGTGATAATTTCAAAGGGGATCTTGGGAGAGAAATCATGCAAATTAATGAGATCTTGGGTTTGGTGGTTTTTGGAGTATTGAGTTTTTATGTTTGACTAGAGAATAAAAGTAGAAGAAACCACACAAGTCCTTTTGGTATATCCCACAACATCAATGTGTGGGCATTTAGAATAATAGTCAAGTAGATGAAGAATATATATTTTACATATGTATGTATATATATTTTGGATGTAAGTAACATTTGTGGTATGTGTGTGCATGATATGTTGACAATAATAGTGGGAAATATGTGGTTCACATTCTCATGTTGATGTGTCTACTCATCATGTGCATGTGGTTTGTCTTGTAAATCATATTGGAAATGGAATAAATGTGAATTATTTGTGGAATGGAAAAGCACATGCTTGGTTTCATTATGTAATCACCCATATATTTATTCCAATCAATGGGAATTCCAATAAATAATGTGAATGATGAAATAAGATCTCACCAACAAGAATGCATGGCTCAAACAAGTAATTAAGGATTGAATTATTTTCAACTCATGCTAATATTCTACCATATATTAAAAATTAAAAACTTGATACACATGAAAATGAAATACTAAAAGTACACATATAATAAATTAGTTAGCATCTTGCAACTCGTTATTGATCATATCAGATCAATTTTATGTTAAATTGAATTGCATATTCTTACAGAATCATATCCGAATTCTTAGCTTTAGTATTATAATGTGTGGAATATTTTATTTTTGTATTTTTAGTTGTCCAAATAAATCATAACGAGCCGATAACTGTATCATTATCTTCTAAATGAAAAAACTAATTGAGAGTTGACTATGCATTAAATTGGTTTAACATACTTTAATCGCGTACCAATCTGAATAGTAAACTTTTTTGTGTACCAAAACAAGCAAACGAAAACTTCTATAATACAAATTTAACCATGCTTGCTAATATAAAAAATTATGAATCACATCCCATCAATCTATAGGAGAGAATCAACTATTCATGAGTAAAGAAATGACAATGACATTGGAGAATGACTAATCCTAATATTGAAAAAGAGAATTTTATTTTTGTTCTAGCTCGTTCTCATTTACAATAAAAATAAATTATAATACAAACGCTATTTAAACGTGTTATAAGATCCACTCACAAACCTGAAACGAGTTGAACCCAATAAACACATTATCACGAGTTAGGGTGACATCTTTAGGTCTCTCGTTGGACATTTTTACTATATCTAAGTTCATTGATGACATGTGTTTAAAGATTTAAAAGTTAACTTTAGATTTAACCGGGAACTTGACTCCGCGAGAGGTCCTTGGACGGCCAAGGACGGAACTGGGAAGACATTGGATGACCTTGGACTTGCGCAAAAGGCTTGGGCGTGGATGACTCATACAAACGTCTGTATTGGTTATGGTTCCCATGGCCGGTACGGACATGGACCGTTGTCCTTTGCCTTGAGGATAACTTGGATGCCCATAGGAGCTCTTGGGAAGACTCAGATGATGTGTAGGAAACTTGGAGAGGGTTTTGCGGATGGGCGAGTCATGGATGGACCACAAACCAAGCTTGGTTGTCCTATACGAACAAGAGTTGGTCCCTCGACTTAATTTGGAGATTCTTGGAAACCTTGGATCGACCAAAGGACGTCGTGGAAAAATGGAAATAGACTTTAGATGGAGGAGAGTACGCTCGGGATGGACACAAACCAAGTCTTGGCTACTGTACGGACAAAGATGTTGGTCCGCCAAGGATTGGTCCACCCGACTTCAGTTTGAATTGCTTTGGACTTCGAATGATGCGGGATCGACTTGGAACGACTCAGATTGCCAAAGAAAATGTGGGGGATGGACTTCGGATTGCTCAAGCCATCTAAGGAAAAACGTCAGACGGTCTAGGTTTGAGTCTTTAGGGACGGGCCCGGCCTAGTCCCTCAGTGAGTTTGGGACGTCAATGCGCCTTATCTCGGGCACATGACTATGCGGGGATCGTTACATAACTTTGAGGCGTCGACGCCTCAAGGGTCATTTGTTGGGCGCCTGAGGCGCGCAATGGCTTCAGGAACCGTCGAGCCACATTGGTCGGATTTGGATGGACCGTGGAGAGGCCAAATAAGGGTCAAATGAGGCGTGGATGACCAATGCATGGGACGTCCGTACTAGTCATCGGCTTGGGCATGTCTCATACGGACGTTGGTCCAGGTCTTGGCTTGATCCAAACCTTGGCTTGGATCAACGACTTTGTAGGCGACCATTGGCGTTGGGTGTGTACAATAGAATTGGGTGCCGCCAAACGATGTTGGATGTCGCCGACAGCTTCGGTGTCGTCACTTGCCTCTTGACGCTGTGCAATAGCTTTGGAGGCCGTCGGGCGACGCTGGTTGTTGCCGACGGGCTTGGAGTTGGGTTTTGACGACTTGTC
This sequence comes from Pelargonium cotyledonis, assembly GCA_036897625.1. Lineage (NCBI taxonomy): Eukaryota > Viridiplantae > Streptophyta > Magnoliopsida > Geraniales > Geraniaceae > Pelargonium > Pelargonium cotyledonis. The sequence continues at coordinate 5,331 of JAYMTA010005917.1, read as the reverse complement.
ATCTCTTTGTCCCTGCAATATTGGGATGGTCTCGGGAGTAAGGACTTGGATTACGAGGAGCTCAAGCACCACGCGTCGAGTTGTGACTCTTCAATTTACTTGTGATTTTTCTGGCATCAATATGAAAGTTATTATGACAAAGGGCACTTGATAAAGTCATGTGTATAAGTTTGTTAAAAATAGAAAGTGATATTTATTTTGAACAAAAATTGGACTCTAAAATTACATCTAATTTGGAACGGAGGTAGTATATGATAACTATTCCTCAACAACTCCTTCTGAGATCATTCTCTATTGCCCAACAAGTTGTCTAGCATAGCATTTGTTGTCATATTTAAATTTGCTATGTTGTTGTTTTGAAGATATGTTGATGATGTATTTGTTTTTCACTTTTATTATTGGTATTGTATTGTTTAATAGATCAATTCAAAGGGTTTTTTTCTTTCTCAGAACTGTAAGATGTTTTGGTTGACCAAGTATAGTAAGTCAACTTGCATTACCCAATGGAGGTTGACCACTAAAGTTATGTATGAATAGCATAGATGGTCGATCTGCATATTGTTGCATATTGCAGGTCAACTTATAAGTCTTATGATATGTTGGTCGACTTAGAGTTAAGTAAATTGACCCACATTTATTTATATGTTTGTAGTTGGATCTGACATTGAAAATATGATCTATAATGTGAATGATTTATTGATAATTTATTAACAATAGTTTTCTAACCAGGCGTTGCTCGAGTTTATATTTAAGAGAGTGCATCAATACATGATTGGAATAAAATAAATTTTGTAAAATTATCGGATTTAAAACTTGATCGATTACTGTAAAGTTTTAAATCAGAATGGTGAAGACAGAATCAAACAGATTGAAACACTTGATTTTGTATTATTAAAAAAATGCATTTATCGAGATTTTTGTCTAGAAAATTTATTGAAATTTCAATCTACTACAAAGATTTTTCAATTCATGTTTACAATTCTAAATAACAATTGAAAGAAAAAATTAGTTGATAACCAATACATAAAGAAATATTACAAAATTTAAAGAAGATTGTTGAACACTTCTTTGTACACGATATTTTGGGTATTGTCTTCACCATCATCCTCACCATTATCAATCAAATGTTTTAATCCATTCGGAGATGTAACTCTAGATATTGCAACATATAGTTGACCATGACAGAAAGCAGGTTGTCGGAGATACAATCCCACGAATTCAAGCGTTTGACCTTGATTTTGTTAACAGTCAATGCAAAACTTAATGATAGTGGGAACTGTCGTCGTTTCATTTAAAAATGAAACTTTGTTCTATACGGAGTCATGACCATTCTTAGAATATAGTGTTTGAAACCTATATCAGTACCCATGATTATTTTTGCCTCAATATCCCAACTTTGCATATTAGTAACGACCATGTGAGTACCATTGCAAAGACATAGAAGAGGGTACATGTTCCTCAATAGCATAATAGGTGCCCCGACCTTCAATTCTAATTTGTGATATGGAGTGTCTGGTAACCTTAAAGAATTCAAAAACTAAGGAGAATACAAAACATCTCAATCTCCACTTCTGTCAGAGCTCTTACAAATATAATCAGATGAGAGAAAAATTGAAGGTTCACCTGGAATCAAATTGAGCATGAATGAATTGATTTCATCAACCATTTCCTTCTTTGTTGTCAGAATAACCATTTCCTTCAAATACTTATCAGACTTATAATTTTCAATAAAATCGGGATAAGTTGAGTCAACAATTGTAGAAATTGGGTCAAACTTACTTTTGAGCAAAATATATTCTGGAATGCATATCCTTGATGAGTCAATTTCAACATACTTTGACATTACTTTTGTTTTTCCATCGCCGACATCTAGAATCCATTTGCTGAAATTTGTAAAATCGTTGGAGCAATCTAATTGTCTCAACCGCATATGAATGGATAACTTAAAAAGTTTACAGAAATTCCATAAATATGAACGGTTTATAGATGTTTGAACAATATCTTATCGACGCTCTTTTGGAACAACTGGTAAATTTGTCGAAAGTCACCCCCAAAAATACAGGAAGACCGCCAAATGGTTTACTTCCTACATCCACATACTTTTGTTGAAGAATATCTCTCAAGCTTCTATTTGAAGCTTCAAAACAATGTTTGCGTATCATTGATGCTTAATCCCAAACGATAAGATCTGTCATCTTCAAAAACTCAGCCAAATGTGAATCTTGTTTGATAGTACAACACGACGACTCGTCTAACATAATAGGTATCCGAAATCGTGAATGTGCAGTTCTTTCTTCAGGCAATAAAATTGATGCAATACCAGATAACGCAACTGCCAAAACAATATGTTCATCTGATCTTAGCTTATATACGATTGTCCTCCAAAGATATGATTTACATGTACCTTCATGGCTATAAATGAAAAAAAAAATCCACCAGTATGGTCATACACTGCATCAGTGATTATCTTAAAAATGTTAGTCTGCTCTTAATTTAGACCAACATATAAGGATTGAAATTCAATTGCAAATCCATCTCTATCATGATTCAATTCCTCTGCAATTAAACGATTCCCAGCACAACTTCTAAGTGTTTCATCAGGTGAAGCCATACCAACAAATTCTTCTAGTGTCCTACCACAATCGAGCATTATTTTTTCAATTTCACAAAGACAATAGTTTTGTAGTTGATTTTCAGACTATTTAAGTGTAGGAATTTTGCATGATTCTTTGTTGTTTTGCCTCGATACCATCGCACAATATTTTTCAATTTCGCTCCTATAAATTTTTAGACTCAACAACTTCACAAAAATTTAAAATGGCAACAAAGAGATTGCGTAACTGCATACTAGAAGAAAAAGAACTTGCGTCCACCAACATATCATGTCATTCTTTGTCGTCCCCTAATAATCGAAGAGCATAACATGCTTGTTTATATGTTTCATATAATGCCCCATTAACAGATCGAATATCCTCATAACATCTAGCTCCTTCGACAACGTTCAATAGCATTCTTAAGTAAAATTGCTCACTTGCAGCAGGTTGACAATAAGATAAATGACTAATCAAACAACCTTGTTGTCTTGGAAACCACTGTTTTTATTGTTGGTTCCAAACAAATATAGTTTGGTACTCAGCATAAGTTAATGCATTACCATGAGGATACCTTCGATTACTTAAAAACCATGCTTCAAATTTTGTCAAAAAATGTTCACCACGTTGTAATACATGTCGAGGATCATCATCATCATCCTTAAAAGTTAAAAAAAATTCTCCCTCAAGATGGAATGACAGAAGTTCTACAGAAGGTTATCAATAATGAATGTCAAAAGAGAAAATTCGCCAAGAAGCCTCAGAAACATATATGTATCTGCAATATAAGTAATGACTAACTTCGTCATTTCTCTTATAAAACGATTCATTCCCATTTTTCGAAGGAAGTTGTAGAATTATGATTGTTTCTCGATCATGTTCTTTCTCAATATATTTGAAAATGTATTTGATAAATCGTGATTTGTTGCACCATTCAACATTAACATGACAATCATAACGCACAATCAAGTCACAGTTGTATGGTACTACAAAACAGTTATCAAGACGAATTTTTTCTTCTCAACAAAAATATTTTCATTTTCACGCCTCCTATAAATTGGAAAACTTGATTCATCAATTACATTTCTTCTTATGCAAGAAGACAGACGTTACACATCACCACATGACCATACATCATGTGCTTCCCAACAGCAGCATAACCAATTGGATCAATATTTGAGTCTGGAATCTCAGCGAAATCAACTTATCAATACATTCAGACGTGTTTTGCTTACTTTGAGGGTGTAACTACAGAACAATACGAGCATGTGACATACCACGTTTTTGAATCTCAATCGTATATACAATTGTATTAAAATAGATATTTATAATATTTTAGTTAAAATTTTAATATATAAAAAAATTAAGAACAAAAAGAAAATGTTTGATAAGATATATCATATGTAGAAGAAAAAAAACACACACACACACACACACACACACATTAATTAGTAAACAATATAATGTACCTCCTGTAGCAACCCCCAAAAAAATTTCTCTTCATTAGATCATCCATGAGATGATCTAATTTCATCTTCAAAACTCTTGATATTAGTTATGGTCTATCCTTTTATCTCTATCCGGATATCTTGTTTAAAAATTCACGATTTTCTTGCCATTTGGGATTACATGTAACTGTAAGAAACAAATCAGGATTTCTCAATGTTTTGCATATGACAATAGCATCATGATAGTTTTGTATCATATATCGTGGCCCACCAGTAAATGAACCACCCAATAATATGTGTTGACCTATGTCAAACGAATTAATATCACCTCGAAAAACAGTGTCTCGCAATCCAGACATAACTTCTACTCGAAGGGTGTCTTGATGATTTGTAACCCAATTCAATCTTTCTTCTTCTATGCAAGTATATGCATCAACGATAAATTGTTGTCAGAGTCTCCCTACACACAGTAATGTATTGGGTTGCCCTACTCGATCATCTAATTAATAATGTCTCTTATTATCCACATATGGAGAGCCATAATCCAATGTCATTTTAGTGATCCATAATTTTTTAAGATACATTCCAAAAATATTTTTTCTTTACTTTCTAGATTGGTCTTAGAGCAAGAGAAATTGTATTTTGGAGTCCCTTTTTTCACATCTTGTTCCACACTTTGTATAACAAAGTATATCAAACAGTTTACAAATCTAAAATACATTTTCAAACTCTTTTTACAACTAGGTTTACCAAATAATCATTCAAAAGTCGATGAAAACAAAAGTTTATTTTTACCTCATTTTATATTCTTCTACTTCATCTCCTTTTGAAAACTTGAGTTCCCAAACAACCACTTAAACACTGTTGTGCCTCACATTTGAGTCACCATGAGTTTTGTTGGTATCCTAGTTAGGGTTTGAGGGTAAAAGCTATATGGGTAGATATTAAGAGTAATTACAGATGACTACCTTAAAGTATCAATGTTTTACATTTTACTACCTTGAACTATTTTTTGTAACTTTCGACTACTCTAAAATATGCAATCGTTGTTCCGTCCATCCAAACTAGTAGAATTTGTGTTTAAGTGGGTCATGTGCTGCGCACATATGAATTTTTTTTTTTAAATGACGAGATTTCCATTCTTCTTCATTGTTCAAGAACACATGAATGTTTTCGAAAAATTCACAGATTTTTTGGCAAATTCATAGCTTCGCCGAAAAATTCAAAGCTTCCGACAAACTCTTAGAAATCAAAATAAAAAATCATCATCACACACACAAAAAATTCAATTC
>JAYMTA010005916.1:0-10910 GCA_036897625.1 Pelargonium cotyledonis | reverse complement strand
AGGGGACGATAAAAAAAAAAAAAAAAAAACATGGTGCTCTTGCTCTGCACTTCCTCCAAAATCTCCTTCTTCTCACCACCATCACCAAGAACACAGCCATTGTTGGTTGCACAATCCAATGCTAGAGCTGGTGGCTCTATGCAGCTGCCCTGGAAACACTCTCCCAGCAATGTATTTGTGAAAGTATCTACAACTGACGGCGCATCGGATGATGTTTCAAGATCACCTATCCATTCATCGGCTTCATTTCCAGAAACTGACCATCATCGATCAAATTGGTATTCTGAGTTTTTTCCGACACAAAAACTGTTTCGTCACTGGCGCCACTGGTTTTTTAGCAAAAGGTGCAGCTATTTGCTATTGCTTGCTTCATTGGTAGTCATATTTTGTTTCTAATTTATTCAATATTTTGCAGTGTTCATAGAGAAGATACTGAGATCTTTACCAGATGCTGGGAAGATTTATCTGTTAATTAGGGCCAAAGATGAGGAAGCTACCATGGAGAGGTTGAAGAGTGAGGTATATATACACTACAGAAAGAAAAGTTGCAAATTGTGACGGAAATTTATGAGAGAAATTTTTTGGTTACAATTCTGTCAAAATTAATAATTTCTGCTTATACTGAACTACACATGCATGTTTGACATTTGTATATGATTGTTGTTAATTGATTCGGTGATAGACTAAGAAGTGTTCAAATGCTTGAAAACAAAACATGGTAGATTATACGAGGATTTTATGAGGAGCATGCTGATTCCGGTTATGGGAGATATCAGCAAGCCTAATCTGGGTATGGACGCTACAACTGCTGCTGCTGATATAGCCCAACAAACCCATCCCGTGGTAAACTCAGCAGCCATTACAACATTGGACGAAAGGTTTCATGCTCGACATGTCTCTCTCGATCTTGCATTTTAACTGTTATCTAACAAAATAGTTCTACCAATCAATACATGAACATAGGTATGATGTTGTCCTGGACATAAACACAAGAGGGCCTGCTCGGTTCGTCGCCTTTGCCAAGAGCTGCAAAAATCTCTGCCTTTTCTTGCAAATTTCGACTGGTACTCAACAAACAAACTCTTCAATGTATCAATTTCAAGTTTTTATATTCTAATGTCATGATGATGACGATGATGATGCAGCTTATGTTAACGGAGAGAGAGAAGGAGTAGTTTCGGAGAAGCCTTTCATCATGGGACAGAGTATAGCCGGAGAAAGGGTCAATATGTCAGGTGATCGGTCTCCGTCAATACCTTTCCTGGATTTGGATGCCGAGAGCAAATTAATCTCAGAGGTATTGAAGTCTGTAGTTAACGAAAAAGAAGCAACTCCGAGGATGAAGGAGTTGGGCATGGAAAGGTGATTCTCGATTTTTTCTTTAAGCAAATCTAATAGTACGTTCACGTGTTATCAATTGATGTTGATTTTGACGCTAACAGGGCAAGAATGTACGGATGGAAAAATGCGCATCAGTTATCAAAGGCGATGGGAGAGGTGGTAATAAACAGCATGAGAGGAGACATACCGGTAGTGATAATGCGTCCATGGTGGAAAGCACTTATAGAGAGCCATTCCCAGGATGGATACAAGGATACAAGGTGCTTGACCCTTTGATCTTGTCATATGGTAAAGGTAATCTCCCAGGTTTTCTTGCAGACCCCAAAGCTGTTGTTGATGTGGTGAGTGTATACACTCCTTATATAACAAGTGTATCCATGCATAGGTACCTGCTGATATTGATGAACTAAGTTATGTGTATGCATGCATAGGTACCTGCTGATATAGTTGTGAATGCAATTATAGCGGCCATGGCTAAGCATGGAATTGCAGCGAAACCAGAACTAAATGCTTATCACATCGCATCATCAGTTGCTAATCCGCTCGACTTGCATGCTCTTTTTGAGTTTTGTAGTGACCACTTTGCTGCTTCTCCACTTATCAACTCTAAGGGGAACCAAATTCGCATCTCGCAAATGGAATTCCTCAGCTCAATGGACAACTTTTCCACCAACATTTCTAATGGAATAGCTAAGCTAAGTGGCAAAGGAACAAATACAGACCCAAATGTTGAGCGCAGGGTTGAAAAGTTGTGCAAGAAGAAAGCAGAGTATTTTATTCACATCGCAAAGATGTATGAGCCGTACATGTTCTACAATGGATGGTATGTTACATAGATTTTCTTGAAATTTATCCATATATTATGAGTCTAATTAAACAAATGTAACTGTAGGTTTGACAATTGGAACACCCAGAAATTGGTAGAAGAAATGTCAATAAAAGAGACGGAGAACTTTGGGCCGAACATGCGGGGTGTAAATTGGGAATACAAATTCCAGGATTAAAAATGCATGTGTTGATGATAAAGTGAATAACAAAATAGTTTCTACTTCTTTCTCTCTGGCTTCATGTTCAGAATTCAAACTCATATGATCATAAATTTCAAGATTCTGAGTTTGATCGTTTGTCAGTTAGAATTCATACGTTCTACTGGAAGAGATAAACATTCAGGCAATGTGAAACATATGAGTTCATGTACCCAAGTCGGTGAGTAAACAGCATTGAGCAACTACAAATTTGCAGACTTGCCTTCAGTTTTTCCCAGTGTTATTCTCCAGCTCTTTCCTCAGCTGCAGAGAAAAGTCATCATTCACATCATCATCATCCCAATCATCTTCCCACTGTTGAGCCACTTCTTTCTCTTCCTCCTTGTCCTCCCACTCTGTCATTACTACGACTATTATTTTAAAATATAACAATAATGTGGCAGGAGAGCACTTACAAATCTAAAATGTAGGCACAACCCTAGGTCTTGTAATCAGATTAACAATTAAATCAATACAGAAATATTTACATAGCACATCTGTATCAAAATGTCCTACTTGGACATGTAATGGTGACAACTACTTATTCAAATTTATCTTGGTGATGAGATGCCATGAACCCACATTGAACTTGCAATCTAACAAGTAAATACACTATAATACTCGCTAAAACAACCCCAGTTTTTGTAGTTCGGGAAACCAACATACATGAAATGGATGTAATGTAATATTGGTGAGCAAAGAATGTTGTAAGAGCAAAATACTAGTAAAAAAATTTAGTAGACCTAAATTTTGAATTATTTAATTCATATGAGGAAAAAGAGTAAATAACTTTAAATTAGCTAAACCAAAAACTCCAAAGAAAATGGAAAGGGAAAAATTCTATAAATTAGCAAAAAAGAAAAGAAAAAGTATAAATCATCTGAATCAAAACCCCCCAAAAAAATGGAAAGATAAAAACCCTATAAAATGAGCAATAAAAAAAGAGAGAAAATTACTTATAAATCAGTTCTATCAACCAACCCAAAAACATGTAAGTCCAATTGACTTCTCCACTCCCTCTTCTACAAAATCTGAGTCAATCATGCTTCAGGCAATTTCAGATCATCACTTCAGGTTGTATGAGTTTCAGTTCAAAAGGTATAGGTTGTGTATGGGTACAATAGACCAAGAGGTATGGTGTAGGGTATATGTTCTATTTTCAGGTTGATTCGTGAATCCAATATGCGATTCGCATCGCTATTACTACGCGAACTACAAGCGACTCTGATTTGTGAATCCGTATGAATTTGTTGGGTACCTCATGAATCCGTGCTTCATAGATGGGTACCCGAGAAGCCCTGATCATCATACCTCCTCCCTACTAAATAGTGATTTGAATGACAAAAGCTTGATCAAATGTCTCATTTTCCATAAAGCAAACAATGTATGTTGCAACGTGAACTACAAATTTCTCTTGGTCCATTGTCTTAGAAGCAGATTGTACTCCTGCACAACTCCTGAAGCTATCCGAAGTATAGTAATTCAATATATAGTACTACAGTCAAAGAGCTTTTAAAGGGGAACAAGGGATTTCCTTTAAGTAATGAATCTAAAATTACCATCTCCCACCACTATCAATTCCAATACGTGACACGTTTCTAACCCACTGATGAATTAAATTAGAATTCCACCTAACACCAAACTATGGTTTCAAATTGAATTCCTCAGTCCAAATCCTCACATTCAAACAGAACCCAAGTAAATTCCTTATTCCTTAAAACCTACAACCTCAGAGGTACAGCAGAATTTTCAGAAAAAGATTTGTTTCGAAGAGAACATGATTATAGTAACACTAAGACAACTTCTTCCTATCCAATATAGACTTCTACAAGTATTGCCAGTAGTAGTATCATGTCATTGCATCTTGATACAATATTCACCTCCTCAAAACCTCAAGCCATATAAAGGGAAAATTACAATACTCACTAGCTGACACTTCGAGAGGCAATATATTCACTAAAATTTCATACTAAGGTGTCAACTAACACACACACCAGGACCCCATTTGAACATAGTACACTAGCTGAAGAACAAAGAGCTAATATAAACAAAGATTATGTAGTTCAGACAGTAATGGTTAAACCCTAAACAATTTTGGGCAACACTATGGCATCAACAATTGCAAACTGCTACTGATAAACTAAGTCTGAAACCCTAAAAATCATAATACTGGAGATATGAAGTAGAGCATGATACCTTCATTGATTTCAAACTCTTCGAACTCGTCATCGTCTTCAAACAGGTCGATCTTCGCGTCCTCTGTCGCAGCTTTGGGTTCAGTCGCCATTTCCGAGCTTGGAAACAATTACCAGAAGCCTGAAGGGCTAAATCAAATCAAAATCCCATGGAGATCAATACATACAATCGGAGAGAAAACTCGATTAGAAAACCCTAAAACCAAATCAAGAAACATACAGAGATCATATAACAACTAAAATACAGTAACAGAAAACAACTTACCAAGAAGCACAAATTCTGAGAGTGGTCACGCAGCCAAAAGATGTAAACGAGATTTTAATGTACTGGCGAGTGGCGACTGCACAAACGACTCTGCATAGTTCTTCATATTTACCTAAATACCCTCCTCTAAACCAAATCCATCTACCGATTCTGTTTACTCAATACGCCGCCGTTTATTTAGGGATAATAGTGACACATTAGTAATTGGTTCTGTTTGAGATGTCTACAAAATACAGGTTAAATGTCTATACTAATAGTTGCTGAAAGAGGTCGTATGTTTACATTGAAATTAGTGAATGATTTGTTTGGTAAACCGATATTCAAGATGAGCTTCAAAATAAATTTTGAAAATTTCAATTATTTGGTAATAAAAGTTATGTTGCATTTCGCTTGAACAAAATTATAAATTTTGAAACGTGTTTCTGATTCGTCAAACCCTTTCACGCCATGAATGCAAGTAATGTGTTACTTGTCTATTCTTTAGGAAACTCAATCTTTTCCTGACGGGTATGTATTGCTCAGTTCTCCCATAATTACTTGGGGCAATAGGGCGCGAAAAGCACTTCAATGGTGTTCAACATTTTGATTTTGAGCCGCATAAGTGACAAATTTGCGGGAAGAGATAAAATTGTATTCCTTTTGCGCACTAGTTGCACTAGATGTTGATTAGAAACTGTAATCTACTTTGTAACTAGTCGAATTAAGTTAGGGGGTGTTCCTCCAGTCGTGGGGTGCTATGTTAGTGGTTTGTTCTTCTATAAGGGGAGTTGGGAAAAGCGCAATCCTATTCAGATTGAGTTGTTCTCTCAAAGTCTGAGGTAGCACGAATAAACATCTTTTCCCCTGTGAGACAATTCACTCATGCTTCCAACATATAGCGTACAGATGTTGTGTGAGAACTCATGTAGAAGAACATGGTGTGTAGATCCAAGTAATCTTTGAAGATTGTGACAAATGCGGGTGATGTTCTTCATGGGCATTCAATTCAATGTCGGAAATGGAAACAAATTGATGCATAGTTTTTCACGTTTTTACCAAATTTGTTTGTCGTGGTCATCCAACAAAAAATTTCAAGTAATCTTTAAAGATTGCAACAAACGCGATAAAAATTTGAAGAATGCGGATGATGATCTTTGTGGGCGTTCAACTCGTTCCCGACAATAAAAACAAATTGATGCACAATTTGCCATTTGTTAACATAAATTGTTGTAGTCGTCTAATGATCTCCTTCCTTAACTCTGTATAATTTTAATAAAGTGTGCAAGACTCCAAACAAAATTATTTACAATTTCTCTTTCATTTCCGGATTAATACATTAAGGGTAAAATAGTTGCATATCCCATTAACTTGCACCATTTTTGGAGTTAGCCCTCAATTAGAGCTTTCGTTAATTTCAGTCCATGAACTTTTCAATTTTTAGAATAAAAAAAAAAAACAACTTCCCTGAGGTAGCCGGTTTACGTTTACCACCTCCACATCAGCTACCTCTGCCACGTCAATGTTACATGTCAGCTCCACCTGCCACTTCGACATTACACGCCATCTTCTCCCCTGCCTCTTCATTACAGAAGGGCTCCCATTCGGTGGACCGGCGGCATCCCGCGGCAGCGCGAAAAGTGACTCCGGGGAGGTGACAACGGCTGCCAAGATGTTGTGAAGAAGATGAGAGCTCAAATAGAGAAAAATGTTGACGCTCACGACAAGAAAAAATTCACCGAGATGAAAACCTGAAGCAACTAAAGTATCTCGATCGAACAAAGGTCGAAGATAATCTTGAAGAACTTGATAGGCAAAAATAATAGCTTGGTGACCGTACACGGTGAATGAAACATAAAGCAATACTTTACCATTATTTGTTTTTGTTCCAAAATAAGAAATGCTTCAACATCAATGGTTTAGTACTGATGTCCAACACCATTTATGTTTGATTTAAGAGAAAATGATTTGAAATCGAAACCTAAAATTTCCATATTTGAACACAAATTTGACACTCCCTTTATAATAGCTTCCTCCAAATCAACAAGACATATTTTCTATTCCCAACATGCAAATTGCCCAGGTCAATGTAGAACTGGAAGCAAACGATAACACAAAAAAATGTCATCGATCGACGAACGATTTTGTTTTTCTACAGTTTGGCTTCGGCTAGTTGTTGCTAGGTTTTCTCCTACCGTGTCCTCCCATGCCTGTCGTGAGCTTATACTTCAGTGGAGAAACAGACCAGACTCCGGTGAGCAAATCGTGGTGTTGTCGGTGTTTTATCATTCTGATTTGCTTCGGCAAAACAACTATTTTCCGATGGATTTTGGTGATGCGATTGAGCTCAGTTCAACAAAACGCAACCATTGAAGAAGGAAGAAGCAAATTCCAAAAGGGGAGTTGGGATTCGAAAAAGATGAACCAAGTCGAAGAAGGAGAAAAATGTTTGGGGCTTTGAATTTTAACCAAGTGAAAGGCAACGTTTAGGTTAATGGGGTGTTGTGGGAGATGACTTGGCGAGGTCGGCTTATGTGGAAGGGTGATGTGGCCGATCGCAGTGACTTGTCAGTTGAAATTGATTATAGAAGGTCATCTAGACCAAAATACAAATTATGGTAAGTTTAAGGTTCTAAAATGATAAAAACCCTAAATGAGGGCATCTCCAAAATTTTGATAAGTCTAGGGCGTTGGAGGCATTTTACCCATATATTAAGGTACACAAGGCTTTAATCCTTAGCATTTTAAAGTAAAGAGAGCGAACAATGAATTGAATCTTACACCTTAGACGTTTTGATGGAGGTGGTGTGACTTCTTTAATATGGTTGGTAGGTTTATTTGTGAGATAAATATTAACTAAATTCATCGATTACAAATATATTTGTCTTTGGGTTTGTCCATTATTACTGGACTTGATCATAAATTTCATAAAATCAACTAAGTTTAAATATGAGTTCAAAATTATGTGTAGCATCACATATGTATCAAATTGGGTTGAAATTAAAATTTAATGCATTTAGTTAGCACTATTAAAGTTTTGTGTGCTAAATTAAATTTGAAGTTAAAGTTTGTGTGCCATTAACTTCAATTCAATATAATTTGTTCAAAGGTATCTCTAAGGTGTTTGACAAAAAAGAAAATAAATAGGAAACTAGCTAGCTAGTGACTGAAAAAATAAAAGTAAATATAAAACAAGATATGGTTACAAAATCACTCCTAATGTAGCAACCTTGAGAGCTAGCAAATTTATATCTTAACCACTAATTGACTTTACACCCATCTTCAACCTTCCTACACTCCAAAATCTAACCACAACATACTACCTGAGGCATGATGAGCAATTAATGCTAATTTTCTTTAATAAAATTGTAAAGAAAAAGTTGAATTGGCCAAGATCAGCTAGTGAAATGGGCAATTATCTACAAACTACTCAGCTAAATAAAGTAGTTAAAAGACTCAATTTAATTTCTGAACTTTAGTGTTTTGATCTAATTTGATTCTGAACTTTTGTATTTTGACCTAATTTGATTATTGACCCAAAATGGTCCATAAATTTTTAAATATTAACCTAATTTGGTTCTTAATTAAATTTTTTATATCAACTTCAAAGGTAATTGCCAAATTAAGTCAATATGTGAAAATTGATTGTACAATTCGTGTCAATTGAAATTTCAAGAATCAAATCGGATCAAAACATAAAAAATTCTAAAACTATCTTCGGTTAAAAAAATATATAAGAAATTGGATCAAAACACCAACTTTAGAATCAAATTTGGTCTTTTACAAGTAAAGTATTAGTGTATTACAACCAAATTAGCTAAAGGAAGACGATTCATGTATGTGCTACCCAAACGAACCCGAAATGGTCGAAAAACGAAAGTCTATTTTTTCTTCTTTGTTTTGCACTACTCAAAATATCAGCAACCTTTATTATTATGTTTCTATTAAAAATTCAAAACTAAAAATAGGTATCTATTTTTTCTGGGTCGAAAATGTCCATCAATATTTAGTCCATACCCATTGTCTTTGACATATGTGGACTTGACTGTGCCACGTTTAGCACATGTAAAACACATGTAACAGCAGCAAATGTATGAAGAGTTTCTCTTAGCTAAAAGCCAATAGAGGCATCTGGTAGTGGTTAGGGTTTAACAGGTATAAATACTAAAGAGACTCTAATCTATGAGAAACTCACTCTCCAGGTCCCCAGACAAATCTTTGGGGTCCATCAGTACCCAGACTTCATACTATTTGGTCACGTAGGCCCCTCCGTTAAGTTTAATTAACAGAACCATTAACTCGCTGATGTGGCATTTAATATAATATTAATTAATTATTAATTTCATATGTGTCTATATGTCATATTTAGAATTAATTTTAAAATATAAATGACACGTGTCACGTGCTTATTGGTCCAAAAATTAATTAATAGATGCAAAATTAAAATTAGACCAATAAGAATGTGACATATGTCATTTACAATTTAAAATTAATTTTAAATGCCACGTCATTGACACATATTAAATTAATTTTAAATTGTAAATGACACGTGTCGCATTCATATTGGTTCAATTTTAATTTTGCATCATTTACAACAGTTAAATAAATTAAAAAAAAAAGGCAGAGTGAAACGTGTCATTTATATTTTAAAATTAATTTTAAATGTCACGTCATTGACACACATAAAATTAATAATTAATTAATATTAAATTAAATATCAAGTTAGCGTCACGTTAGCGAGTTAACGATTCCGTTAATTAAATTTAACGAAAAAATTTACGTGATCAAATAATTTAAAATCTAAATATTGATAAAATCCAAATAATTGTTTGAGAACCTGAAAAGAAAAGTGAGTTTCTCGCGGGATCTCTTTAGCATTTTTACCGGTTTAACATGATCAAAATTAGGTGCGAAGTGTGAACCCTACTAGATCTACAGCTATAGCCTATCATAACCTATAGCTGTTGTAGTAGCTGTGCAACTGTATTGTGCAGTCATCATCCAATCCCATCCCTATCTAACTTGCAATTTTCAGATATCTTTTGCCCAAAACTACCCATTTCTTTTGTCTCCTCAGCCTCACTTCCTCACCCCATTTCCAAAATCACTAACCACTCTCATCTATCCTAGACTACCTTCCACACACTCTCTTCCTGATTTTAAAATTCAAAATAAGTTTTTGTTTGGTATAGTTGTGACTTTTTTTTTTATGGAAAAATGTTCAATTTAGTTCTTAAACTATCTAAAATGTTTCAGTTTAGTCTCTCAACTTTTAAGTATTTCAAAATAGTCCAAAGTACACGTAAGTATTTAGAATTAGTCCAAAGTTAGACGAAGACGTTCCAAACCAGTCCATTTTGTTAAATATAGTGACAGAATCCGTCAATTGGTTCTTTGCTGGATTGACGGATTCTGTCACTATATTTAACGGAATGGACTAATTTTGAACGTTTTCGTCCAACTTTGGACTAATTCCAATCATTTTAGCGAACTTTGGACTATTTCGAAATACTTGAAAGTTGAGAGACTAAATCGAAATATTTTAGATAGTACAGGGACTAAAATGAATCTTTTTCCTTTTTTTATTAGCAAAACTTGAAGTATATGAAATTTGAGTTTCATGTAATAATATATTTAGAAAAAAAAAATATACTAAAATGAGGTATAAGTTGCAAATATATATATATATAATTTAGTTGAGTTTGAATGATGATTCTTTATAAGAAACACATATAGTAATCATTTTTCTTAACATAATGAAAGTGGTAGCAGAATAGTCAACCCAATTTAATATTGACTATTAACATAAGTAAATAGGATAGTACTTGTTTGGTAACACTTCTCACAAGCTATACGTGGTTTTAAAACTTCTAAAATTTATGATTGTTTGCCAACAAAATGAAAGTAAAAAAAAAATACTTTTAAATCAAAATAAAAAAAATGTTTTAATTCAAAATAATAATGCCTAAAATGTACATGATTATTAAAAAAAAAAAGTTCATTACAACCAATCAAGTAAGGACATGGGGGCGAGGGTTTTTCTCCCTTGAGAATAAACCCTAGCCGCTGCCGGTCTTGTGGTTTTTTTCCGTTGTAACCTGGTTTTGC
>JAYMTA010005915.1:0-10910 GCA_036897625.1 Pelargonium cotyledonis | reverse complement strand
AGGATCAGCCGCAAGAGGACGCGAAACCGATAGGGGATCCCATTAGGTTCAGCGGCAAAGGAAAAGGGAAGCGGGGCCACTTCGAGGCCTTCGAGTTCGACGGCAACCGATACGAGCTTGTTAGTTTCCACTTCCTGGATATCACATTTCTCCGTTGATAGTCTTGTTTTGATTTAGGCAACGTCATGTGGAGGGTTTGCTTTTTTCATTTTTATTGTGTGCTGTGTTAGGGTTCGGGGTTTTGGATTTCAGAGTGTAATTAGGGAGGAAGTTGGTTTACTGGTGAAAATGTGGATGAACAAATGAGACAGGGTTCTGGGATTTGGAGTCATCGTTCTGCATTTTCATCTAGAGGATTTTGATGGAGGCAATTTTTTTCAGCTACAAAGAAATTAGAATTTAGAGCTTAGGGTTTTCATTTCACTTTTTTATTTGATCAGAGTCCCCCATTTGGTTTTGGGAGTTTCATTCCCTTCCTTAACTAGGGCTTTGAAGAGGTTACCAGGTTGGTTGAATTTGGGCCTCTAGTTCTGATGTTAAGTTAATATTTAATGCAGTGTTCAAGTTCCTATAGTTTTTTTATTTTATTTTATTTTTGGTTTGTATGACACTTATGGATTTGTGAATTTATCTGGTTTTTCTTACTGGAGATTTGGTGTCTGCATTTATCTGGTTTTGAAATGTTTGTTATAGCTGCATTGTTAGTGAGAGTGATGTAAGTTGTCTGATTTTCATTATTTAGCTTTGATATATGCTTTTCTCTGGTTTTGAAATGTTTGTTATAGCCACATTGTTAGTAATAGTGATGTAAGTTATCTGATTTTCCTTAAAGTACCTTTATTCTCTGCTTTTATCTGGTTTTGAAATGTTTGGTATAGCAGCTTTGTCAGCGAAAGTGATGTAAGTTGTCTGATTCGTCAATGTAGCTTTATTATCTGTTTATATCTGGTTACAAATGTTTGATATAGCTGTTTTGTTAGTGAAAGTGGTGTAAGTTGCTTCCATCATTCTTAAATAGTAAAGGTAATTTTTTTGGGGCTTTGATCATGTGCAGGAAGATCCCGTACTGCTTGTTCCAGAGGACAAAAATCAAAAGCCTTATGTTGCAATTATTAAGGTAATTTTATTGAACAAGTCATACAGTTTACTTATATTGTAATGGCATCTTGACAAGCTTAAAATTACTCTTAATGTTACTCAACACCGGGTCTTCAATTCACCTATACAATAATTGTTAGGTACTGTTTTGAGTTGTTTGAAGGCTATAGTTAGTGGTAGGGTCATACAGTTTGCCCGTACTTAGCGCTTGAATTTCATTTCATTATGCAAGTTCAATTCCTTTGGTTACATGCATTGATATTGATGTTAGCAGTCACTCTTACTTCCTAAAGAGGTGGTGAAAGAACTTGAATACATGCCTTCATGCTGTCTTTGTAATTTGCAGTTGCATTGTTTTTGTTTTTTCATGTTTCCCATCTTTGATGTTTCTGAGTTGTTCCAAATATGGTTTGGGGTGCATGTGGTGATATAGTATGTAGCTATCTGTTTTCTATTGATTATGTTTATTTGTTCATTTAGGAACCTGAAAATATGGGTTCTATCGATTCAATTTGATGGTAGAAAAGAAGCCCTAATATTCAAACAGGATATAGACATATAGTGTAAGGCTTAACCTATGTGAACAATTAAGCTGTTTTTATAATGACATCCCATAAATTTTGTGATTCTAAATATCTCAACATCCTCCCTCAAATTCATGTTGCCATATATTAGAAACTTGAATTTGTGAATGACATTATATGTGAGACTAAAATTGTTAAGAGAATACTAATCGGAGAAGTTTACCACTTGTGGAAAATATGATGAGGACACAAAGATGTGTATTGAACTTTGTTGATGCCGTCGCAGGGGATGTCCAACAAGCCTTACAACTAGTGTGGTTGTATCATGAAAATAACTCCAAAATCATACAGTTTAGATTGGTCATGGCTTAAGCCAAATAATGACTAGAATACCAAGAAGATACAATCTGTCAAAAGGTTTATTCTTAATCTGAAGGGTGCCCACATATATGCCTTACAAAAAAGAATTTTTTTGTAAAAAGTATTAAAGAAAGATCCTAACACCACTGCCCTAATGCAGCAGTTTTTGGCAGAGGAAGACTAAGAGAGCATTAAGAACACAAAAGCTCTAATAGCTTCTAAAAAGATGAACCTAGATGCTATATAGATGTGATTTGATAGTGAAAAGAAACCCTTAGTTTAGGGCATTAAAGACAAATTAAACACAGTATAATGCTTAATCTATGCAAACAATTAATTTGTTCAAATAAGGCATAGTCAAGAAATCTCAAAAATCATGGCGTTCTTATTTCAACAGTTCAATTAATGTAACTGTTTGTTTTTGGTTGGTAGGATATTGCACAGGCAAGAGATGGGAGCATGACTGTCACTGGACAGTGGTTTTATCGTCCTGAAGAAGCTGAACGGAAAGGGGGTGGAAACTGGCAATCAAGTGATACCAGAGAGCTGTTTTATAGTTTCCATCGCGATGATGTTCCAGCTGAATCTGTAATGCACAAGTGTGTGGTGCATTTTGTTCCCATAAACAAGCAGCTTCCTGTTCGTCAGCAGCATCCTGGTTTCATCGTGCAAAAAGTATACGACACTGTAGAGCGGAAGCTTTGGAAGCTAACTGATAAAGACTATGAGGACAAGTTGCAGCATGAAATTGATCTTCTCGTCCAAAAAACCATAGCACGTCTGGGAGATCTTCCCGACATTGTTGAGGCTGAAGAACCTGCACCTGAACAGGAAGATCCTTCAAAAAATAAAAGGATGCTCAAGAGAAGAAACATACCATCTGTTGATGTTTCAAGGGAGGATGATGCAACAGCCAGGCCTCAACATCTAAAGGCAAATACACCAGGAAGTTGTACAGCAAATTTTTCAGAGGAGTATGCCATTTTGTTTAAGTTTAACGCGCTAACAGGAGAAACCCATCGTGACAAATGGTTAGAAAAACTCCTCCAAGGAATTCAATACATGTGCAAATCTATAGAGAACATCAAGGGAGATGATAGAGAAAAAGGTTCTGATGATATCAACCCTGTTGGAGGAAAGTTTTTTCCCTGGCCAGATGATGCTGTTCCAGCAGTAAGTGCCCTTGAGAAAGCCTCGCAGGATGCTTTGTCCTCAGATTTTCAGAAGTATAACCAAAAGATGCGGCAGCTTGTGTTCAATCTCAAGGTAAGATAGCTCCTGTGTCTTTATACGTACATGAAGACCAACTGCTCCGTGTAAGAGAGTTCTTACTCATTTAAAGAACATGATTTTTTTGTTAGGAAACAGTTAGATTCTTTATATTGGATAATCTGCTATAGCTGGAGAAGGTTTATATCCTAATCCGTTAGAATAGAAAACAGAATTTCTAGCATATTTGTACTGAGAAATGCTGATGAAGATGGAAGCATAGCTTTTCACTATTGGATTCCTTTTTTTGGGGAAAAATGTCTCTAGATTTGATCACCTGTTTCTTCATTTTCCCTTTGATTTGATTTGATTTCCGTATTGTATATATATATTTTTTGCTTTTTCTATTTGTTGGCAGAACAATTCACTGCTAGCTCGCCGTCTACTAAATGGAGAGTTGTTACCTTCAAAAATATTGAATATGACACCTAATGAGTTGAAGGTATTCTGCTTATTCTGATTCCTAATCATGCGGGGTGCTTATTATGAGTTTTCTTTTAATTGTTATATTTTTGGTGTTCTTGAATCTATTGGGACGAATTTGTTTGACGAGAGGTAATTGGTTTTATCTATAGCCTTTTATAGATGTGATGATGTTTTTTTTCTTTATTGGACTCATTTGGTTGCCTACTATTTTTTTGTTTGTTCTTTTATCTGTTTTGTTTGAGGTAGAGTTTATTTATCTTTTTTTTTTTGCTTATCTAATTCGATTAATTTTTTCTATCTACTTATTTTTCAATTATTGCTTTCTCTGTGCCTGTATAGCAATGGGTTGAAATTTTGTGATTGCAGCTGGCAAGCTGCACTTGCACATAATACAAGCTGTGGTTAAGTACCAACTGATTGACGTGTCTTCCTATTGTTAGGCTTGTAATAGATTTGTAACTAAATAAACCTCATAATTTCTTTTCTGCATAACCATGATCTTGGAATGAAATGGCTTGGCTTTACCTACCAGTCTCAATCCCTAATCCACTGTCTCATATTGCAATTTATTCAAGATCGTCTTTTAAATCTCGGTGCCCATGCAAACAAGGCTTAATCACTATCTGTTTTCCATTTATTAGTTCTTCAATGCAAGAATAAGACTGAAGGTGAGTATGTGGATATATACATATATTTGAAAGATAGATAGGTTTTGGTTAATTCTCTTCTTTGCTCTGGTGCATTTCTTGGCTCTGTGGTGTTGGGTATTGGAAGTAGATATTCTGCTGTAGTGGTTGCACATTTGGCATTTTTAAGTATTGAAATTTATACTAATATTGCTACTATTTTGTGGGTGGTTGCTTGAGCTGATTGACAAAGTTTCTCTTGGGAAAATATGTTTTCTGGAAGTAGATATTCAGCTGTAGTGGTTGTTGCACATTTGGCTTTTTTTAAGTATTGAAATTTATAACAATTTTGCTATTATTTTGTCGGTGGTTGCTTGAGCTGATTACATCATTACAAAGTTTCTCTTGGGAAAATATGTTTTCCTCAATGCAATATATAAAGTTTAGTATTAGCACTAAACTACAAATTTTCACACCAGGAGGGTTTAACAGCAGAGGAAACAGCTCCAAATGAGCCAGAGGAGTCAATGCGCATGCAGGTACTTCCTCCTTTGTTCTGTAAAACCTTAATTTATCTTGTTTATCATTATTATTTCCTTTCTTTTCTTGGTTTGGTATTAGATATTTGTTGATTGTGTTGCCTATCAAACAGATGACGGATGCCCGTTGTTCCCGATGCATGGAGAAAAAAGTGGGGCTAACAGACATCATCAAAGCTGGGCATGGTGATCGCTATCAGGTTGCCATTGTTTTTTCTTCTTTCTCATACAGTTCCATTTTACTTCATGTTCTATATCCCTTGGAGTGCTTTGATTGAACCTGAGATGTGTAGATAGTAGATATACCTTTTAGTTATTAAGTTCCTAGCTATAATAAGAAAACATTTAGGCTCTCCTAACTTTTCCATTGTCACAATTATACTTTGAAGCAACCACTAACATATACTTCCATTCACTGCTAGTTCATGAAGCTAGACAAAAGTCTAATCAAAGGATCATGACTTTCTTCCAAGGTTCAGTTGGGCTCTTGTAAATATTTGCCGAAGTAGCAAACAAAGCAAAACTATACTAATTGAAGTCAGAAGAGAGGAAATAGATAGTAGCTTAGTTGAACAAAGGAGACGTGCTTTGAATTAAAATATTTGTATGTATTTTTCAGGTTGTTTTGAATTAAAATATTTGTATGTATTTTTCAGGTTTTTGCTTCATGCTAAGGTTTAACGG
Source organism: Pelargonium cotyledonis (assembly GCA_036897625.1). NCBI lineage: Eukaryota > Viridiplantae > Streptophyta > Magnoliopsida > Geraniales > Geraniaceae > Pelargonium > Pelargonium cotyledonis. Next base: position 5,384 of record JAYMTA010005915.1, on the reverse strand, counting down.
TATTTCTTTCCTTGGTTATTTCAGTTGGAGTGCATCGCCTGCGGTCATTCCTGGTACGCCTCTCGAGATGCTATATCGGCACTGACTATAGATGCACCAAGTTCCACTAAAAGCGTAGGCACAGCACCATGGGCCACTGCAAAATTTGAGAACATTGAGAAGAAGCTTGTTAGTCCCCGCGAAGACAGAGACAGTGATGTTTACAAGAGAGCAACTGAAGCTTACATGCCTATCTTAGAAACCCCAAAATTTCCTGGCAAACCTAAAACTACCGAAGACAATGCTGAAGCTACCAGACATGCTTAGTTGGAGGATTCTTCATGCACTTCACTGTTGTGTCGTTTGGTAAATGCAAAGAAGAAAAGGTCCGTGTGTATATGTTAGCTTTTGAATGGGTGGTTTATCTCAATGGGGGCGAGTTCGGCAGGTTACTTGTCGGTATATATCTAACAAGTAGTGGTTAGTTAGATCGTAGGAACTTTGAAAAGGCAAGAGGCCAAGGATAAGTAGCTAATGATTCCGTTGATTAAGAAATATACCTAGATACATGGTTAGACACATAAAATTGTTAATGAACTTGTGATTGCACTTTTGTTTCCGAGGTTGAGATGAGGATAGTTATGCGCATGTGTTGTAGTGGCATGGCAGCCGGAGGCGGGCGCTGTACATTCATTTTGTTTGGTCCGGAAAGAATCTCAGATAGATTTTGATTGGGAAAGAGGATGAGGTTGGTTGGTTCGTTGTGAAACAGGAAATTTATATATATATATTAACACAATTGACTGAAGATATACTGTTTATTTTACATATTCTGGACATAATTTTTTTTATTATAATCAGCTTCTTTTTTTCAAGAAATTTATGAAGAACTAGCTGGGTATGGTTTGTTGCCATGACAATTAAACCGAACTCAATTAATATCTCATCTACATATAGTTGCAACAAAATGAACCGTTGAGAATTTGATAGCCTGCAATAAAATAAGCCATAATTCTGGTTGGCTGGGATGATATGGATGAGGAATTAGGGTTATTAGGGACACTATGGTAATTAACTCTACCGTGAAGGATCTGCAATCACTCCCATTAATTAAATTATTGGGAACAGTCAGATTAATTGTTTGATTCCTGTCTTGATTTCTGCTAGTCCCAAAAGCCATAAGATAATAATATGTGTCACAGATTTAGAGGCACCACAATAAATATTCCGGTATTACCCTCCTCTTTCACATCACATTACTCTTTTAAGAAGGGTAACCTAGTCATTTCAGAGAGGTGGCCATCTAAATTAAAAACCAAAGAAAAAAAGAAGAGGACTGTGACTTGAACAAGATGGTCAAATTTTGTAGTAGTCATGAACAGAATCTCGGCAGCTCTTTGTCTCTCTCCTTGTAACACTTCATAGCACTTCTCTCTCACTCAAAGATCAAGTGTGCATGCTTTCTCTCTCCTCAAGAAACCACTTATTGTGTTCATTTTGTTTTGTTTTGCTTTACTGCTCTGCCCTTTGGTCCTCCACTCATTGCCTTTTTTGCTTTTTGCCTCTTCTTTGAGCTCCCTCTCTGGGTCTCTGCTGACTGTTCCTGAGATGGGTTTTTCTGGGTTTTGCTTCTTTACTTAAGTGGGAGTTTCTCAGCTCAAGAGATCATTGGAGGATTATGATTTGCATGGACTCACGGCCTCTTGGGGGTTTCTTTAATTTCATTTCACTTCTCTGAGATCTAGTGGGGTATGGTCTTTTTTCTGTGGCCATTTTGCATTTTCATTATGTTTTTTAGCTTACAATGCAAGTGAAGATAAAGTTGTTCCCTCCATCCTTTTAATGTCTTAGTGTTGCTTTACTATTTTTTGGGGGGACTTTACAGGGATGATGTTTCACTTGTTGGTTTAAGCATTTTCTGTTCTTTTATAATCAAGTTTGCTTCTTTGATCTCAAATCGTAGAATGGAGTGTAAGCTTTTTGAGAGAATGGTTAGTTTGTACAATTAAGATCATTGCACTGTTGTTTCTAATTTTGTCAGTATTTGCTTTCTGTAATTTGCTTGTTTTCAATTCTGTATGCATCAAGATCTGATTTTTAAGCTTTTTTGTTTTAGTTTTAATCTGCTTTTGTCTCATCTCTTGGAAGCAGATGTATCAGCATTTGGCAAATGAAGTTTTTGTATTTATAGCTTCAGATGATTAATTAGCTCTGTGTGTTGTTTCTTGTTTTGCATGCTATATATGGTTTACCTATTGTTTCAATTTCAGAATAGAAATTTTCTGCTTAAAGCCTTTATCTTATAGTTTAGTGCCTGAATTTTGCTTAAGAGATCAACATGATGTTCTCTTCGGATTGATGGAACAATTAGCTGGTGTGACAGTTTTGAGTTTATGGTCTATTTCTCACTTTCATTTTCTGCAGATTTTGGGATCTTTCAATGGGACTAGAGATGGAGTTAGAGTTCAGGAAACGCCGCACAGAGGGTCTGAGCCCTAACACTGTTCTTCCATCTCATCGACATTGTTTGGATGTTGAGAAGAGGAATGCAAAAGGAAAACCCGTCCGAAAAGACAGTAGATTGAGCCTAAAGGAGGACTTCAGAGAGATCAGCTTTGGTCGTTACCGGAGTTCATCTTGTAAAAATGTTCCATCTAGATCTGTTGGAATGGAAGGTAGCATAGAGCTGAAGAGAGGTTCCATATATCAAAGCTCCCGTGAGGTAAGTAAAATGGAGACAAGAGGCTCTGTTGAGGGGAGGAGGAAAATTGAAATGCCTTGTGGCAGCGATGGCACATTGTCTTTTAGAGTTGTTGATTCTTTATGTGTTTCAGATGAGGAGAGCAGAGGAGAGGGATCTTCAGCGAGGTCTCAGAACTCATGCTTGAATGCAGCTTCTGTTAGCAAACCCTGCTTAGAAGCATGTTCATCAGATGATTTCTTTGAAATTTGTCTGGATTCTGAAAATGCAAGAAAAGCATCAAAAGACGGGGCAAATTGTAGAGGTAATCAGAATGTTGGCCCGTCAAATGATGGTAATGAACTCATAGAGAAAGCCGGATCTTTCACTTTGCAGAAGTCCTCATCAGCTAACGTGGGAATGCCTCAACTACCTTCTCTATTCGAAACTGATCATCCCTCCAGAGCTAGCTCGAAGGCTCGATTCAGGCCTATCAAGAAGATGTTTGATCCCTTCACAAAGTCCAAATCTATGCGGAGTCCATTAAATGATACACCGGATGTTGGCATGGTGAAAGAGATTGGGATACCAAACAGTAAAAGAAAACCTTTGTTGGATGGCTTCTCAAAAGCACCAAACTTGCCAGATCGTCAACAATCACTCGTGGCAAGTTCTCCAGTTCATCTTCATGGTTGCCTCAAGTTGGAAAACAAAGACGGGATGCCAAATTTTGAGTTCTCATTGAAGTCCCCTGAAGATGTATTTGTGGCCAAGGCGTGGAAAGGAGATGATGCTTTTAATTGGGTATACACATTTCTCTCCATCTTCGTATCTGAATACTTGGGCGCCTTCAGACTTACATCCGGACCTTGAAATTGCAGCTACTGTTATTCAAGTCCCGTTCAAGAAGAGAGAGAGCTTGAAACACAAGAGAGGCGACAAGATTGGCCATAAAATGCACTCAAATCTTTTGAAGCTCTCAAATGTGGAGCAGAAGGGAAGAATCACATATAGTATTGCGAGTCCAAAGGTAAAGGTGGTGATCCCAAGTGGAAATCATGGTCTTCCTAGCGATGAAAGTCGAGGACCTTCATCATTAATGGACAGATGGAGATTGGGTGGAGGGTGTGATTGTGGTGGATGGGACATGGCTTGTCCCCTTATTGTTTTTGCCAATCCTGATATTCAAAGTAAAGAGGATCATCTACTCTTCGAAAATCAGCACCCACTTGAACTATTTGTTCAGGTAAGCTTCCTGTTCAATACTATAGGGCACCATCAATACCTTACATTAATGACCTTAACTCTTCTGTTGTCCATTTGTTGTTATTGAAGTAATTACTTGAACAAGTCATTTACTTGATTCTGGTTTGTGTATAGGGGTCTAAGGAGAATGCACCGGCAGTGACCCTAACGTTTGTTAAAGAGGGAGAGTATGCAGTTGATTTTCATGCACAATTATCGACCCTGCAAGCATTTTCCATTTGCGTCGCCATCTTGCATAGTTCAGAAGCTTCTCTTACAACCGGACAGGGACAGGAGAGCCTGAAAATGCTTACTGACGAGGAAGAAGTGAAGTTCTTGATTGAAGCAGTCACAGAAAAGAAGAAAAAGACAGCGAGCAAGACAAGAAAAGACATCCCGGCTGCATCATTCATGGTGAACCCGCCATTTTCGCCTATTGCTCGAGTGTAAGTAAACTCAATCAGATTAGCTACCCCGTAAAGCTAAAACGATCATAACTGGAACTGAAAAGAAGACGGCATCAGAATTGTAAAGAAGAGAAATGATGCATGAGCACACAACACAACAGGTTGCTCAGTGAAACTGAAATAGCTAGCCTCATCCAAATGATACCAAATTGGTTTCAGGTTCCAATTCTAAACACTTCCATTGGTGTATCAGTTCATTTTTCTTCCATTGTATACTTAGATATAAATACTATACTGTCCATATTGTATCTTATTATAGCAAGGAAATAGAAGTAGTCAATCGAATAGATTTTTGAGAGATTGGGGTTCTAGTTAGTTTCTGTTTTGTCCATTAGTTTCACTACTTGTATTGTTTGAGAGGGAACCAAGAATTTGAAAATTTTGTTCTCTTCAAATTATCTCTGGATAATTAAATTATTGCACATTTTATTCATTCGAAAACGTCTTTGTTTTCGTGTGCATTGAATTTGCAGATTTGCAATATTATTGTTTGTCTAAAGTTTCCACTGCAACGGAATTGGGGTAGACCTCAACTATGTGTTAAAATTATCAATCAGTAGATAGAGACAAAAGCTACAAAAAGAAATGGGGGAATCTTTATGATATTATCAAACTATTTAATTGATCAATAACTTTTATCTTAAGGAAGAAAGATAGTAAAAAAAAAATGGGCTGTTGCTCTCTATTACAAGAAGTAGTTAGGGTTTAGTTTTTTAGCTTCAGTGTTTTAGTGGCGGCGGATCGGCATCAAGTGTCAGGTGGTTGTTTCCGGTGGTGTTGGGCGGTGCAGCAGCGAGAGAGGTAGGCCAGGCAAGCTTTCGAGAGGTAGTTTTTGGTGTTGCTGGGTAGTGCAGTAGCAAGCAGCGGCGGCAAACGGTGACGGTGGAAGTGCGAGTTCAGATCGGCAGCGAGGGGGGCGACGGTGACGGGCGTTTTCCTGGCGTTGCTGGGCGGTGGAGCAGGGTGCAGTGGCGGCGGGGCATTTGCAACAATTCAGCGAGGGGGTTCTGGTT
>JAYMTA010005914.1:0-10913 GCA_036897625.1 Pelargonium cotyledonis | reverse complement strand
ATCGAATCGTTCTGGTCCGGGTCGGTCCGGTCCATTTTCAGACCGATCCAGTCTATTTTTCCTGTCCACCCCATTGTTGCACAGCCCTACTTATAGTTATGTGCGAGTTCTATTAAACTCAAATGAAATTAACTAATTTATTATACATATGCTATTAACATATCATGCATAACTAACTAATTAATAATATTATTTATATAACGCAACAAAATAAAGTATAAATGTGATATTGAGAGACTCACATTCAATATCTTGAATGTAAATGGTCTAACTTTGTCCAATATGAACAAGACTTCAATAATTGTTAACTTTTATGGATAAAGTGACAAGAGATCTTATCCTTTATAATCAAATTAATGTAACCTTTATGTCCATTTATGCCATAAAATAATTGATTGCCTAAGGAGTGGGGGTGGTGGGCGGCTGAATGGCTAGTTTTGGGGATGGTTGGTGCATTGGGTCCGGATCATTATGCGTCGTCAACTTAGTTTTGGAATGGTCTGGTATTTTCTCTGAGTCCGGATAGAAAATGACTTAGGTCTAGACCTAATCTCTGCTGCAGAGTGATTATCTTCTTAGGGTATTTCGATCAGTAGGGTCTGTCGAGAGTTTTTATCTCTTTAGCTAGGGTTTGGTTGTTTTAGTTAGTTTGGTTTTTTCGCTTATTTAGTTTTATCTCATGTCTTTTCTTGTTTTTTGGTGTGTTCCTTCGCTTCCGCTACTGTGCTTTATCCTATTTAGAATAATACTTAGTTATTTTATTTCGATAAAAAACAAAGTAAATAATCTAAACTATATATAGAGTCTCAAATCAAATTTAGTGTAATAATGAGTTAATTTTTTTAATGGAAATATAATTAATTTACGAGATTCACTTTTATTATAATTGAGAGATAATTAAGTGAACTAAAAAGAGAGAGATAATTTAGGAATTTATAATAGTCATTTAATAATGGGCAATTTTGTCCACCTATGTCAAAAAAATGGTGGATTTAGACATTTGAGAGGTGGATTTATCACCTTTCTAACATTAAAAATAAGTTAGTGTTGAAGTCGAATTTTAAACAAATGACTACGGGCACGAACTTCATTAAATTAAATTAAATATCGCATGGAACTATATATATATATATATCATGATCTCTCTTTATATATTATCAGTTTTTTTTTCACATAAATTAACAAATAACAACCCTTAATGTAAATCAATCATGCATATATAATTCAAATAATTAGAGTTTGTGCCCTTTATTTCTCTTTGCAGTTTTGAAAGCCGGATAATGTTGTTCTTCGGCTATGGCTGCTCTAGATTTCATAGCGACAATAATTTTTTAATTTACATCACTACAAAAAAAATTTCCAATCTGTGACAGAAATTTCAGTCACAAAATGTAATCTGTGACTGAACTGTGACATAATGCTTCTGTCATTATTTGGGTTGTCACAGATGGTTGTGACAGAAATTTTTGTCATAAATGTGTGTCTGTGACGGAATTTCTGTCACAAATATGTATATGTGGCAGAAAATATAAATTATGTCACAAATTTTCCGTTGTAGTTTGTAATTTTTTTGTAGTTCATATAGAAAATAACAAAATTTCTCGTTCATATAGTGAGTTCTTGCTTTGATAACTAATTCAGATTTTGTTAGTGTTTGTAAAGTGGCGGTGTAGATTCACGGTAGGTTTTTGGTTGAGGTGCGCGCATGGCTGCAGCATGCGACTGTAGAGAAGGAGAAGGTGGCTTGAAAGATGATAATTTGGTCAGAGTTATCGGGTCAACCTTCGAGTTTGTTGTCCGATCAAATGGAATACACGATGGTGACGAGAGACGATTGACATAGCACTCCATGTGGTCGGCGCGCCCAAACTTTAAGCAATCGTTGTCAATTGTTCGTGTTTTTTAGACTAGATTATTTCAGTGCATTCAAATTGATTATTCAGGTTGAATGAGAGAAACATAGTGCTATTGATTTGATCATTCGTGATGTTTAAGTCAATGTGATTTATATCAGTTTTCTACTTTCGGATTGGTCTGCGAATCGAGTTATTCACGAGTTAGTTAGATTTTTGGCATTTTCGTTAAACTATTGTTTTGTTATCGACCATAGTGAATCAATCATGCATGCAGAGACAGAGATAAATCCATTTTGACGTGGACCAATTTTGGTGGAAGGATTATTAGGATATCCAATTTGAACTGGTTTTGTTTAGTGGAAAATTATTTACAACTTTTTGTTGTGAGTGTGTGTTCTATCTTGTGTACGTCTTTTGTTGTTTTGTTTCGGTCTGTTCGATGGTGGAGAAGACGTCAGCTTCCAACAAATTAACAAAACGTTACCGTTTCTGTTAATGTTGCTTGGGGGCTTCAAAGGTTGAACTCTATTTTACAATTCTAATAATATACTTGAAATTAATATCTTAATGATTGGAATATGATCTTGTGATAATTCGTACAACTTTTTGGACAAACAATATTAATATCCTAATCGACCTAAGAATAATGTTATACGTCTCAAGTATTGTATAAAATGTTATTTTAATTTGTAAGATATGACATATCAATTATTTCGTCAATAATTTGATCGACATAATTATAACATATCAAGTGTATAATGCATCTTATAAATTGGACGTTTCACGTCAAAAATTCATAGAAGAGTGATGTATATATATTACTAAATAGATTGACAATGTCACTTTGTATAATAAAATTCAGGACATTTAGTATTTTTCGAAACACAATTGTTTTCAAATAAGTGATAATTGAAATGATCTATGTTTGAATTATCAATAATGTTTTTATAAAATATAAATTCCTCCTATGATCCCTCTACTATTAGGTAGTGGACCGAAATGGTTCTTCTACTTTTAAATGGACCGTATTAGTCCCTGCACTATCAAAACTGAACTCAGATAGTCCCTGCCGTCAAGTTCTGTCCAAATGTTCGTTAAAATAGCTGATGTGGATTTTTTTAAATAAAAATAATTCAAAAACAAAAACTATTTACCACGTGTCATGTTTTGATTGGATTATATTATACAGTCAGTATATATGTGTCAATTATGAATTAAAAATTTTATGTTGGCCACGTGTCACTCTTTAATTGGTTAGTTCAATATTAAAATGATTTTAAAAAAATTAAAATAAAAATTATTTTATTTTTTATGATTATCTTGCCGAAAAATTCATAAGTACGCCGAAAAACTCATAGACGTGCCGGAAAACTCATAATATCACCGGCAACTCATAAATTTTCCAAAACACTCGTAATATCACCGAAAAATTTAAAATTTTGCCAAAATTCATTAACCCAACCAAAAAATTCTACATCAATTCAAATTAGGGTAATTACACACAAAATTGACACCAAATTTTTACAAAAATCACACCCAAATTAGACACTAAATTACAACAAAAATTTACATCCAAATTAGGATAGTTACATACAAAAATGACACCAAATCATTACAAAAAACTACACCCAAATTGAACCTCAAATTACAACAAAAATGACAACTAATAAACCCAAAAAGATGAACTTGGCAATCAACCCTAAAAAAAGAACCCAGATCTGAGCTTGTGTACGGAGGAGGCCGATGAGCTTCCTAGGCTTGTGAACGGAGGACGACACATGGAGGTCGGCATATCTCCTCCGGTCTTCTTCTTCTTCTCCATTTCTCGGCGATGGCGTGCTGAGCTTTCCTCTTCAATCGGCGGCAACCTCGATCCCGACTCACGGATCTGGACTCATGGATCTGGACTCCCCTATGATCTTTTCTCTCTCTCTCAGCAGATCTCGTCGAGCCTCCGCCTTGCCTACGCCGCCGGAGTTCAGCCACCCACACCGCCTTTCATACCGCTATCACCTTCGACCTAAGCCTCCTCCTTCGCCGGGAACTCCATACCCGTCCAGATCCACCCATCGCTGCCGTTGCCCCACCGCTGGAAGTTACCGCCGTCTTCAACTGTTAGACAGCGCCGCCGACTTCGTGACCTTCTCACTCCCTCCACACTGGTTTGTGTTTCACGAAGAAGAAGGAGAAACAAAACAAAAAAAATAAATTATAATTAATGATTTTTGCTGACGGTATAATATTACTTAATCAAAATATGACATGTGGTCAATATTATATTTTTGAATTATTTATGTTCTGAAAAAAAATTTATGCCAGCGATTTTAATAGAAATTTGAACGGAACTTAACGGCAGAGGTTATTAGAGTTTAATTTTTAATAGTACGGTGACTAATATGGTACATATTAATATAGATGGACTATTTTAGCCCATTGTTAATAGTAGAGGGACCATGGGTGTAAAATTCAAAGAAAAAAGAAAATAGAAAAACTACTGACAAGGATAACATGTCAGGACACTCACTATTATGGTGGGGCCGTATGTGTGGGATCTGGTACACACGGTTCTAGGACAAACATATGACTTTTGTACATCTGTTCTATCAACTTTTGTTTCCAGCCGTTGATCGTGGCCATCCAAATGCAATCTTGATGAGATGTGTCAACCACCCCCACCTAATATTCCACACCACTTCATGCACTAATGCATATGTTTCATTTTAATCAAGGTGGTACATGCATAAATAATAGATACCCACTATATTTTTTTTTCTCTAATTAATGGAATATTGCTACTAACGTTTTGGGTCTAAACCTACTAACATTTATTTTTATGAAGTAGTGTAACAAAATTGTATTCCTCTTAACTTATTGTTTTAGAATGTTTTGTTCATTTTCTAATAAGATAGTTGTGTAATAGTACTAGTGTAACACAATCGTGTTCCGCTAAGCTTTTCATGCAAAGAGAAAAAAGGGTGGCAATCTTCCCGCGCTATATAAGCGATGGATCGAGTGTTGTCATCGTTGTTGATCAGCAACATATCTCTTTTATCTCCAAGTCTGTTGCAGATCAACGACGATTTTTCCATTGTCTCTGATTCCATCTCTTATTTTTTATTGTAGTGCAACATTTCATAGTAGAATGATATTGAACGAGAGTAGATGGAAGATACCATAGTCACCTAAATCTGCCATTGACTGCTTCAACACAACACAATGACCATTGTCATTGACACAAATTCATGTTAAACTCTATGATTGAGTTTGTTTTTGTTTTTATTCTCTTTTCCACCTTTTGTTTTTGTAATATATATTTCGTACGTAGAAAGGGTAAAAGAGATCAAGTGAATGTATTAATTTGTTTTAAAGGATCATAAATGCAGGAAGCTGAGGTCATCTCCAAGGAGTAAAAACTGTGTCGGGTTGTGGTTCGAGTTCGGTCCCCGCACTATGAAACCGATGCAGTCATTTACGGACCACGATTTCGTCCTTCTACTGTCCGGTTCTCTACACATATGTACGGTTCTTTCTCCAGTTCCCCATGATTGCTTGCTTGTTAATGCTATAGACTATAGCTCCTCTTTCAACATTTCATAGTCTATTCCTAGTTATTTCACAATTACATTTATTTTTCACCACGGTAAATTTGTCAAATTTTGGCTCGACTTGATATTATATCGCTAATAATTTTAAGCTCAATATCGATTTGATAAAAATAGCTAAATTCTGTATCGGTATAGTATAGTTAAACTCAAGTTGAGCTAAATTCGATCTCTGATTGAATTGGGCATTATTTGTTGTGTTAACTACAATACGAAAGTGGGGAAAAAGAAAATACAGTAAGAGCAAAATGTGTATTAGTTGACTGGTATAAAGTTATATCAGTTACAACTTAACAAAGTCAATGAGGTGATGACACTTCATTTAAAATCACTTATACTCATCCAAATGAATTTGTGGAAGCGGAACGACCCGTCTGGATCCATGATTTTAAATGAGGTGTTATCACCTTATTAGTTCAACTGATATACATTATATTAGTAATAATTTTACATTTTATTTTGCTGCATTTGCATTTCTGCAATCAAGACAAAAACCATAGTTTTGATTTAAAATTATTACTTAAGAATGTAAAATGAAGATTTATGAAAATTAATGTTAGGTGAATCTGTCAATTTTAAGTCACAGTTTAGCTAAGGAAAAGGAAAGGGAATTGATGGCAGTGATGAGTATATTAGAAGTTGATATTATTGTTTGAATTAGTAAAACAAAATATTTGATGGAGGCAGAATAAGAGTTTGTTTGGTAAAATTAATGTATTTATAAAAAGAGGTGTCACGAGTAAAATTTTAAAAATGATTGACTACTTTTTTTTTTGTTTTTCGGTAAAATGCATAGAAGGAGGCTTAGACGAAGGCAAAATCATGCATGCTTATTTAAGAAGATGATTCATTCACGAGCTTAATGCCTCATGTGACATTCTTTGCCCCGAAGAATAAAAAAGAATGCAAAATCTCTGCGTGATATTACGCACAAACACATATATACTAAATTAATTTTCTATGATACTTAACTATCTATAAGTTTGCACTCTCACCGTGCATCTTGCTTTCTCTCATATATTTTTTTTGTATTGTGATCAGCCCGATTACTTTTCTCATATGAGGAGAAAGAGTGAATTGATATCAATTGATGAAAACTAATGGATAGGCAATAGGATACTTAAGTGCATGAAGGTAGAAAGTTAATTTGCGTAACCACCACATTTTCTACACGTAAAATCCAGATCAGGTCGATATGATTTTTTGACATGAATGTCGATTGATTCAATATGTTGTTCAAGAAAATGATGTTGACCGAATCTGGTTTATCATACTAGTTTAAATTATTCCGTTAACTATTTAGTCCATGTTTATCCTTAATAGTTTTTCAATAGTGACACCAAACAAGTCCCAAGTATTTACATTTAGCGGGATCCGTACCGGAGTTCCTAATGTAGTCGGCTCTACCTTCAAAAGGTAAAACATTTTGCTTTAATCTCAACGAACTGTACAGGCACAACTGTACATAGGTACATCCCATCCCCACTTTCTCTCTCCATCTCTATATGCAAATTGCAATTGAAATTGCTTCTTCAACACTTCAAGTAATCGTTTCAATTCTCGTTTCTCAACAGAAACGTCATAAAATTCAAAGTGCCACAGACCTTGACTGCCATTGAAGCACCTTACACTTCTCAATTAGCATTTTCCTCTCACTCGATCCCCTGTACTTTGATTCCACTCATTCTCTGCTTCTCTGTCTCTGTCTCTTCCACAATTGAAGTGGCTTTGGCCCATTTTCATCGTAATTGGATCCATCTTCACGTGATTGGTGCCTCGCATGGACCCCACTGTTGGAGCCGCGGCTAGATCCACCCCCGCCGGTTGCAAACCCGACGACGCCGTCCTCGAATCACTCCAATTCGGCGAAGAGATTCAGCGCTTGATGGCGCCACCGCCGGAGTCCGCCAGCTCCTTCACTGCGCTTCTCGAGCTCCCGTCGACCCAGGCCATGAAGCTCCTCCATTCGCCGGAGCTATCTCCATCGCAAATTTCCGGTACCGATCATCGCAAACCCTATTTGCACTCGTTCAATGCTAATTTGACATTCCCGTCAAACGTTGCTTTGATCGAACGCGCCGCTAAGTTCTCGGTCTTCGCCGGAGAGAACAACTCGCCCGCGACGAGCTCGGTGCCTTCGAATTCGAGCGCGACCTTGGGTAAAGTTAAGAACGAGCCCATGGAGACCGATGGGAACACTAATTCATTGCAGCAGCAGATGGAATCTGAAACGGCGGCGGAGGACAAGAGCCAGAGAGCGACAAAAAGGAAGGAGCGCGAGAAGAAGGTAAAATTGGAGAAGCTAGGGTTTCCTCTATTGGTAAATTTGGTGAATTCAGTTCCTGAATGTGAAATGAAATAGTTGCTTTTTCAAATTTAGGGAAAAGTGTCGACAAAGAAGAGCAAAAACGAGAGCTCCGAAGAGACCGAGAAGCTTCCTTACGTTCATGTTCGAGCTCGTCGTGGTCAAGCTACAGATAGCCATAGCTTAGCAGAAAGAGTAAAGCTCAAAAATAACCCATGATTAGTTGTTAATAATGATGCATTGTTTTAGATAATTATAATACTAATTTGTGTTTTATTTTATTAGGCAAGGAGAGAGAAAATTAATGCTAGAATGAAGCTACTCCAAGAACTGGTTCCTGGGTGCAATAAGGTTGGTCGCTTTCTCTCATTTTTTAGTTAATTATATTTGATTAATACAGGATTTAGAGATTCAGTTATGATGATGATGACGACGATTAATTAATTAATTAAGTCTTAATTGTCCATCAAAAAGCGCAATTACATTAGTTGTTTAGATTATGTGTTTTATACCGGATATGTCCTTATCACCTTTTTACATAAGAGGTTACTTTTGTTTCAAGGAAAGTGGTGACAAGGTGGGCACTCCTGTCATTTCAGTTTGTTCTTTGGTGGGTGTGGTTGGCTAGGAGTCCATTTTGAGGTTAATTTTGTCATTCTCAAGTGTTCTGGGCTCAAAATTACAGCATTAGTAACATCAATAAGATCCCAATATTCATCAAAATGCCAGTTGTACCCTTTTAATGGACTAGGCTGGAAAAATTTAGTGGTGGGAACTGCTAGCTGGATGCTGCTTGAATGAAATGAGAAAGGAAGAAAAATGGTGGTTTAATTTTGGGTATGTGTGTTTTTGAAAAGCTGGAATTGTTTAAAGAACACTCTTAAATGGTACAAGTGCATGTACTGGACATCCAGACCTAACTGCATTAAATCATCATTTGGTAAGTATATTCTGAAATCATATTCTTAAATCGTCATTAAATCATCATTTGGTAAGTATATTTTGAAAAGCTGGAATGGTTTAAAGAACACTCTTAAATCATATTCTAATCAAATATGATTTTGTTCCAAACATAGTTTATGTGTATGCATTTCACCGAACTTATGATGATGAGAACTCTTCATCCAGTAAAGTATAGATGGGTAGTGTTAACCAATGGCCTAATAACCTGCTTCTGTTCGGGACACTAATAATATTTTTCCGAAGATTCTACTGCATGTCAAGGAAAGGTTTAATTGTAAAATTCTCGATGCTGATCCCTGTTGTTTTTGCTTACAAATAATAATGGCAATCTGTATTTCTTTGATTGACCGCCCGCGTATGGAGATAGCAGATCTGAATTAAAGATCTTACTTTATCTGTTCTGTGACTGTCTTTTGCATCGTATAAAACAGTACATCTTAAAACCGAACTATGCGTGGTTCAATCCCTCCAGCACAGATACGGTGCAAATATCTGCACAGTGGAGAATTGCGTTGACTTTGTTATATATTATGTCACATTGGGCCAAAAAGCTTAGCCACTTCTGTCTATCTAGTGCTATGTAGTACACATGGAATAGCTTGACATATCTTTGAAAAACTTTGCACTGAAATAACATGCTTCTTAATTTGAGAGTGCACTGAAATAACATGCTTCTTAATTTGAGAGTGACTAAGCAGAGATTTATTTTGTTTCGCAGATTTCAGGTACAGCACTGGTGCTGGATGAAATCATCAACCACGTGCAGTCTTTACAGCGTCAAGTGGAGGTCAGACTTGCTAATCTCAGCCATTTGACTTAACTTGTTTCCAAAATGTTTCAGACACTTAAAAACTGTAGGGAACCGTGAAATATCCAGCCTTTTGAGTTTCCCTATTAAACTTCCAAACTAATTCATTAAAGAAAATGTGGTACACAATGTGGCCCGAATTCATTCATTGCACTCTTTTGACATATAAAATTTCAACCTTCTGAGATGGTATTTATTTCTTATACATCTTCGTCGAAGGATATACAAATTGACGTGATTGATATGTGTCATTACTAGTTAGTAATTTTTGTACTAGCATCCATAAATTTGGGGAGTATCAGAAATTAGAAAGAAAGCAAAAAAAATTAAGTTACTCTCTAGTTTCATGATGTCATTCTGGTAATATCTTTCCTTTTTTTGCAGTTCTTATCAATGAGACTCACAGCTGTTAACCCAAGAATTGATTTCAATCTCGACAGTATATTGGCTGCAGAAGTAAGCTTCGGATAATTTTCATCTACTCTTGCTGTGAAACATGTTGTAATAATCAATGTTTCGCTGTCACATGCAATATTTGATTCATATAACTTAGTCATGTTTTGATCTGGTGTTATTTCTCTTTAAAGTGATGCCTTATTACATGATTAGTTTACACACTCGTTATAATCGTACTCTTGTTGTGGATTCCTTAACTATACTAGTGCAGTGTGCCAAACGAGCAAAGACAATATAGCTTGAGTTTCAATGGATGGGACGATTTACAGTAACACCATCATTCACTGTTTGATTATGAGTGAGCAAGATTGTTGGCATCGACCAATTAAAATATGTTTCTCTAATAATCGGTTTGGACCTTTCTGAAACTTTTGAATTGGTGAGTAAGGGAGCACTATAGCTTATACATGAGAGACAACGAGTTAGAGAACCCATTGATCAGAACCTATAAATAGTTTGTGCTGTTCACATGTCACTAAACTATCCATATATAGCCCAATTGACTAAATGTTTTGGTATGATGATGTAGCATATTGTGCTTGGTACCGACATGTTGATTCGCGATGGCACATATGATAAGGTTTGATAACAATTTACAAAGGACTGTTTAGACTTTAGAGTTTTTAAGGCTCCTATATATTTCTAGCCAAGGTAGAGTCTTGGTAGTAGCATGCTGATGGTAGAAGATTGTAGTTTGTAGGACACATTATTTTAAATTAAATGAACTTATTTATCACCGAAGCTGTGTATCCCGTCATACTTTGATGATATTTTTTTTTTATTGAATTTCCGCACACACTTGCAGAGTGGATCTCTAATGGACAGTAACTTTCCAGGCATGGTTATGCCTCTGATGTGGCCAGAAGTTCAAGTAAATGGAAGCCGACAGCAGTATCAACATCAATGGCATCTTGATGCTGTTC
>JAYMTA010005913.1:0-10913 GCA_036897625.1 Pelargonium cotyledonis | reverse complement strand
ACCATGGTTTTCTTCTACCCATAGCCCCAACAATCACAGGCTTGTTTCTAAAACCAACAATTTGAGAAACAGAACAAATCCTAGTTGTTGCTGATGAAACACCAATATTTGGAAAGGAAAAAGAAGAAACAGGCAACACAGTAGCAGTAGAAGTAGCAGCAGGAAAAAGAGAAACAGACCATGGAGTAAATGATGAAGATGATGCAGAAATCTCCATTATCATCTTCTGAAGAGAAAAGAAAAACCCTTAGGGTTTTAGATCTTTTGGTTTGTGAACAAGATTGAAGAGGCTAAGCTCTGCTCCCAAATGGCAATTGCTATATGCTTAGGCTTGTGATAAGATTGAAGAATCTGAGCTTTATCTGTATGTTTATTTTTGTTGGGCCTACATATTGTCTACAAAAATCTTTTGCAATTGTAAAAGAATCACTTAATTGGTAACAACGAACTCGTTAATTTGAAATTTAATCCGACTTAAAATTGACACAACTTTTTGAATTGGATAAGATTGATAGTTCAAAAATACCCAAAATTTAATTTGATCCAAAATGAATCCGTTTTAGGATTGAATTTTGAATTGTCCTTCCAAATCCATTTCGAAATCTGACTTGTTCGCCTCTAGTTATGTTGATTGTGGGGCTATGGATAATAACAATATAGATTTTGAATCAAGTTTTTGTGAATTCACTTTGCAAATGTCTCATTCTAACCCGGTTTTTACATCGCTTCGGGTTTTGGATTCTTCTGTTTCATGGACTTGGCATATCTTCTGATATAATGAATAGTTCTGCATAGTTTTGACAGATGTGTATGGTCCTGAATCTACTACAACATTGAGTATTAACCGCAAACTCTGTAGGCGAGGCCAAAAATGGGCCGTCACTGAAAACCAATATTTGCAACGCTCCGAGTATAGATTCAGAAGGAACGGAACACATTCCGAAACCCTAATAGAGTTAAGGTATCTCGATAAATTTAGAAGACCTAATGCGAGGTGTAGAGTTTGTTTCGGATGATCCTCCAACTATTCCTTCCAAAGCGTCCATGTGAATGGTCATGTCTTCGCCGATATCAGCCACCTCCCCTACTTCTGCCATTATCTCATCTCTATCTTCCACCGCCGGTTCAGTCCCGTTTTGCACCAAACCGGAATGCAGCTCTGGTTCTTCACTTGATTTGTTTGCTTCATCAGTTTTTTGAATGCTTGTCTGTGGCGGATTGGTGGAGATGGCCAGCATCGACGTCACCGATAAATTCTACAGCATAAAAAATATAGACTTTCTTCAGCTCAAATGTCTAAGCTGATAAGTAAAGGATACAACTAATAAAATAAGAAGTCACAATCTACAATCAACCTAAATGTGATGGCAAATTGGGTTTTGGGTCGGGTCGAGTGTCCTGAGGTCGGATTGAAAATGCCTAACATTACCTGAAAACTGACCGGGTTCATTTATGTGACTCGAACCCGTAATTTTTCGAGTGCCCAAGTCCAAATTGCCGGATCTACTTGTGCATGTGGACCCGCTATAAATATTTATCCCGGCACAATGGATAGGAGATACCAAGGGGGAGGCAACACAAGTGAATTAAACTCCTGCTACAAAGTTTAAACTAATGGGGGTAGAGTTCAAATAAAATTGAGGTAGCGTTTAGATTGGAATTTTTGTATAGGAACGAAATTATGAGAACGGAGTTCTCATTGTTTATGTTTGGATTAAGACTTTTTGGTCATGAAAATGACTAAGGAATGGTTATCTCATTCCCATTTGAATAATCCAAACGGTACCTAAGATGTTGCAATCCCCACATTACCAAATACTGACGTACCTTTTCTAGTGCTAGAGCAAGCTTCGAGAGGTTTGGATAGATGCTTCGCGCAGCCAGAAGAATCTGTTCGACAGAACACAGAAGATAAAATAAATACTCCAGACATGTCACATGTATACAGAGGGTTTAAATTTTGATGATTTCAAATAAAACTCAACAAATCAGGACAATAATAAAGTGCAGCACACTTTCAGTTCTTACGCTAGAAAAATAATACTACCTCCGACCTAAGTAGAGTTGTCAATTTGAACTCGAACCCATATGTACCCGAAATCCGACTTGCATTTTTGCAAGTTTGGGTGCATAAAATAGACGCAAACAATTTTGTGTCGGTCGGGTTTGCCATGGTAAAAATGCAGGTCAGTTGGGTAACGGGCAACCCACACATTTTCTATATAAAAGCCGCAAACCAGTTTTTCCTATATTCCAAAACCCTAATTCCCTGCTGTAGTCCCAAGTAGAGCTTCAACGATGAATGTATTCTTCTTCCTCTTTTTCTTCTTTTATGAAAAAATTAAAAAATGAGTTTGTGCTGTACATTTCTCCATGTGTAGTTGTTATAACAAAATTAAGGAGATCTAACTAATGTATTATAGAGATATAATAATAAGTTCATATATAACTAATTTCCTAAAAAGAAAGTTGAACACTCGTTTCAGGACAACAATCTTAGAGAAAACACTCATTTTGGAATAGAAAGGGTAGCATAAAACTAAGAAATGCAAATAAAAAGACATTATTTTTCAGGTGTGATGAGCTTTAACTTTTTACTCTATCACAACCCCTCCCATGCAAGCTCACGACGGAGGATCTGAACTTGAGATCTTTTTAGTCTACAAATCTCTATTAGAGTATTTTTTTTTTCAGCTTTATATTCTAACAATATATATGTATATATACACCAAGTCCCAATTTACAAACTGAAACTTTGCAGTATAATTATGTTATAGCTTGAAAGCCCTGTTGAATTTTATATCAAAAATAAATTTTTGATTATTTTTATTTTCATTCTGGTTCTTGTTCCTCCAGGAAAATAATCAAAACTTATTACATCATAAATTACTTGTGTGTAGACAGAGAATCATAGAATCAAGAAATTACCTCGCAAAGCCTCTGCAGAGTAAATGGAGGACCTTCAACAAAGCTGAAAAGAGCTGCAACATAGGAAAACAAATTCTGAAAAACTTCCCCCAACAACAAACACAAACAGTACAAAAATTCATAGACCGGTAATAGTAAAAATCAAAATAATACCTTCATCCAACCTCTTCCCCAGCTCCTCAAAGGTTTCTGCCGAAGAAGCACTTTGCTGCTCAGTGGTAAATTTTGCCTCGGGATACTCTGAGAGAACCTTCAAGAAATTGGAGAAACAGTAAGTACAATCATCGACTGGGAACCAGAGACCACAGATGATATCATCCGTATTCTTAGCAAAAAAGAGAAGAAAAAAAAGACCGACTACAGAGGAATAAACCAGACAAATAAATGCCGTCCATACCTGCTTCAGCATAAAGGATAGCATGCTTCTTAGTTTTTCCCAATCATGCCTGAGGTACAACGAACATAATCTCATTATCGTGAAATATCTGGTTGCAAAGGCAATAATTGTCACGTAAAAATAGGCGATAAACATGGATTACTACCCAGCTATGATGCTCCAAAACACTTAAAGACATTTTTCAATTTTCATGCACACCGAAAATTTTCACTTATTTAGAGATAATTTAGAAATTTGAAAGAAGATGAAGTGAAATAAGAATTAGGTTAGAATCTTTCTGAGGTTGTAAGGGTATTTGGGGAGTCTAAGAATACGAGAATGTCGCGTGTAAAACAAAACATATAGTGAGAAGAAAAGAGTTTTCCATTAATAAATGATTTACGGATGGAGTGAGAACATAAAATCATTCATATTTGTAACATAAATAAGAGGAAAGAGAAATTCTCAAATACAAAAGTCTAAAGTTGAGAAACAATCGTACCAACATTTCCCTGTGGCTGCAATGGCTTCCAATGTCTGCTTAACTTCTTCTTCATCAATCTCATGCTTGGTTTCCGCGCTTCTAAAATCCAAAATGCAAGACTAGTTCAATAAATTAAAAATACAAAGCAAATCAAATCAAATAAACTAAAATAAAATAAAAAAACTATATACATTAAATGTTATGAACTAGTTGAGTAAAAATTAGAAGATACTATGTTCTAGGAAAGGGGCCTTGAAAAAATAAGTGCATTAGAAATCAAATGTAGCAAGGGAAGACTTTTGCTGCTCTTATTTGAGAATAAATATTCACTTGAGGGTGGGAATAAATAAGACCTTTGCACAACTCTGAAGCCCCTTCAAATAATATACAATGACAACTTCAAAAATTGGCATTATTCGTAAACGAATGGACTTTTTAAGAAGAGGATCATATTTGCTGTAATTGAGATCAAACCTATAGGTTAATGGAACATGATGATATCAAAGGAAATACTATGCCTTATTAACAAGTAACAGAAAAGAGGAGAGAGGTTATTGCCATCGCCAAGGACATGTAATAAAAAAAGACTCAACCAGAAACAAGTAAATAGGTTTTCCAACTCTGCAGTTAGCTATCCACCAATTACATTACAGGAAAACCCCGTTTCATCTAACTTGATTTCTGGTGTATCATTAGTACAGCAGGCAGCATAGCAACATTTGTCATTGACCATATAATTTAAAAGAAAGCAAGGAAATGACGAGTTCCTCCACATGATAAAAGAAAGTGTCAAAATTAAAATAATCGGAGGAAGTTTATGTTCCCTCAAAATACTTGAACATAGGCTAAGTAAAATAATCAACTGGAAAGATAAGTGGCATATACCTGTGACTCAAAACATCATGAACCATATCTTCACGGTGATCATCAGCTTCTTTCAAAATAGTTGCAGGGTGCTGCTCTGTATCATCTTCAGAAATACCAGTGAGGTGCTCTGCACCATCATCAGAAACAACTGTTGGATGCTCTGCAGGTTCATTTAAAATAACGGTAGGGTGCTCAACAGCATCATTAGAAATAGCTGTAGGGTGCTCTGCAACAACATTGGAAATAACAGTCGAGTCCTCTGCAGCAGCATTGGAAACAACGGTAGAGTCCTCTGCAGCATCATTGGAAATACTGGTAGGGTCCTCTGCAGGATCATCAGAAATAATGGAAGGGTGCTCTCCCACGTCATTGGATATAATGGTAGGGTGCTCTGCATTTTCACTTGACGGCATTTCCATTATGATTCTTCCTCCTAATTAAGATGATATAACAATAGTTATAAGATATTGTCACTGCACAAGAGTAGCTGTTAAGAATGTTGATAATACGATCATAAGATAAAGCACAAGGGTTCGACGTCACAATGAAATGCAAAAGAACTAACAAACCATGCTCTACCTTGAAAGTTGAAACTGTGAAAAATAAGAAAGTGATACAAATAATCTTATTCTTGTGGTGTTTGGGGTTGCAATGGCAATGAACAAGCGTGTGTGCACATCCTCGCTACCATAAATAGTATATGAGACCAATGAGTCTTAATCACACCATTATTAACTGAGACTCATCCAAAACACAAAGAAATCGGATTCGGAGCTCATTAGCCGAGTCTCAACCATTAACTCCTTGGTTGAGTCTCTTTTTTGTCAACAGTATATAATCATGATTTGAAGTCCTAAATAACAACACAATACTGAATTTCATTGCACATCATTAAAATAAATACTCAAATTTAATAACTGAAAATACACTCCTATGCATGTAACAAAAAACTAAACTATATACATCCATACAAAAAAAAATCCATTTCCTAATAAAAGAAATTACAACTCGAACTCAATAAATCCAAGTAAACTAACATTGTTTTGCAGCAAAACACCCAAAAAATCTAAATCAGGATAGTTCGAAAAATTTTCGTACGGACCTTGGACTGTACAATTTGGTTATGCAAAAAATTGAGCTAAATTACCGAACATTGACGACTCAGATACACTGTTTTGAGCAGAAAATGACTATCAGAAGTACAGTAAACACTAGATAACGAGAGATTCGAGAGTGAGAAAGTACTAGATTTGTCGAGGATTGTAGGCTTGAGAGATCGGAAGGAGAGAGAGAGAGATCTGTGTGAAGGACGGAGCAATCGGAGAGAAGTCACGGCGGCGACCGGAGACAGAGACCGGTCGCTACGGCGGCGACGGCGTGAGTGAGGAACAGGAGAAAAATGTAGGAATTTCTCGCGTTTTCCCAGTGGAAGTCAGTGGTTTTATATGGAATTCATTTTTTGGATGTGAAGTTACAGGGAAATAGAAAATGGGCATGGTAATTTGTTAAATCTTTCAATTTGGTCCTTACCATTTCTGTTGGATAAGGCTTTCACTTTACTAATTCTAAATAATTTAAAATAAAAATGAAAAATTAATATCCTTGATCACTTCAATATTATAGTTTCTTTTAATTCAATACACTAAGCACCTACGTAACAATTAGTCGTTATTTTGAACCTTTGATATATCCAAATCAAATTGGTATTTTATTGTACGACGTGATGTGAAAATGAAAATAATATTTATTTTATAAATGTCATTCTTTAGGAACAGCTAAATCTAAATTTGGCAATATTTTGTGAGACGACCGCAACAACAACAACTAATCATGTTGTATTATTTGTCAAATTGTTATCGGTCTTAGTATATTTCACTAAGTAACAAAATACAATATTTATAAATTAATCTAGTAAAAATATGTGCGTTTTTGTTTTCCGACAATTTATGCGGGCCATTAGAACTAGTCCAATTGAAATTTGAGTGGGCCTTACTATTAAATTGGCAAATACCAAAATTGGCCCAATAGCTACAACTTGGTCTTTTGTGTTTGAAGGTCCAATAGTTGAGTACTTATATGCAAAGTTGTCAATTAGAGGTTTTGGATCGATAGTGTTTGAATTTTACATGTGAAATATGTAGATCGAATGGCACATAATAAGTCGAGTTTCTTGTCACACGATTAAAGATAAAACGATAGTAATTTTCATGGCGTGTTGAGCCGAAAATGAGTCGCATAAATTGTATGAGATGATTATGTTGAATCACACGGTTAATTTTTATATAAATGAGTTGATTTTGTCCCGACATTTCAACCACCTCGTAATGGGATATGTTCGTGCCGTGCACCTCATCTCCTTTAATAACCAAAACAATTTATTAATAAAATATTAAAATTTCAACCCCACACATAGAAGTTGCAATTTCTCATAACGATCTGGAATCGGGTCGATTTGAATTTAACTTTTCAAGCATAAAATGGACATATTCATTTGAATTTTTCTTATCCGACTCCACTTAAATGTGCTCCAAATAAAGCTAGTATGATTAAAATATGGTGAAATCAAATGTTTCAAGTGCTCGTAGATTAGAGTTCAAACTGTCGCACTACCGACAACGTGAATAAATAATTTTATAATAAAAAGTGATCCATTAATGTCCGACATATCGTCAAAATTGGACACAATCCAATAAAATGCCAACTGCATTATAAAATCAGATATAACACAAAAAATGAACTTGATCCATTAATGTCCGATATATCATCAAAATTGGACTTAATCCAATAAAATGCCAATTGCATTATAAAATCGGATATAGCACAAAAAATGGACTTTATCCATTAATGTCCGATGTATCATCAAAATTGGACTTAATCTAATAAAATGCCAATTGCATTATAATATCGGATATAGCACAAAAAATGGACTTGATCCATTAATGTCCGACATATCGTCAAAATTGGATTCAATCCAATAAAATGCTAATTGCATTATAAAATCGAATATAGCACAAAAAATAGACTTGATTCATTAATATCCGATATATCATCAAAATTGGACTCGATCCAATAAAATGCCAATTGCATTACAAAATCGAATATAGCACAAAAAATAGACTTGATCCATTAATATCCGATATATCATCAAAATTAGACTTGATCCAATAAAATGCCAATCGCATTATAAAATCGGATATAGAACAAAAAAATGGACTTGATCCATTAATGTCCGATATATGGTCAAATTTATTGTCCACAATAGACCAAACAGGCAAACAATAAAAAAAGAAAGTGTATGTTCCTTTTCTTTATATCCTTCTTTCCTTTTTCTTTTTCAACCAAACACAGCATATTAAAGATGATAAAAGCCATGAAATGACTAAAATGCCCAGACACTACTAAATACATTGGAACTAGCTCCAGTACAAAACAAAAGCAATTGTTGTTCGCCACGTGGCGTGCGGGCCCACATGAGCATCCTTTTAACACTACTAGTGTTTTTGTCTCAAAGAGTTTGTATTATTTGTTTCATCAAAATGTAATATATTAAGGGTGAAAAATATAACATTAATAAGTATATTTTATATCATTTAAACAGTCGAATTTACAAAGTATACAAGCATTCAGATAAAATGAGGACGGCTCATATTACATATGGGTCTACCAGGTTAAAGTTGACCGTAAAACTATCACAGTCTATCATGTAAGTAAAAAACACGTATATATAACTATATATATATTTGCTCATATCACATATGAGTTTAGCGTAAAACTATAACGATATGCCACAGAGTAAAAATATGTACATAGCACTAACTTAGGTCGAGGTTTAATTTGGTATTAATTAATCATTGTTAGATAAGGGGCGTTTACTTTTGGGTTGAAAAAATCGCACATAAGGTACGAATGCACCATTTAAACCTCACTCTTGCATAATATGGATTGTACATTTTGGGTTTAATTCGTAAAATATTTACATTCGAACAAATTTTGATCATGTTTATTTTATAAAATCTAAACCCACAAACTATGCATTCGAATTTGAGTATTTATGGCTGTATGACCATTTTTCTTAAAAAAAAAACTAATTAGTTGAGCCACACAATAGGGAGTAGTTCTCTCATTTAAACTCCACCCCACCTCATCCCACCTGACGTAATGGGATTTTATGACCATTTTGATAGCTTAAGCTTTCATACAAAACATAAGCAATTTATTTGCTCGCCATGTGGCGTATGGGCCTCACATGAGC
This sequence comes from Pelargonium cotyledonis, assembly GCA_036897625.1. Lineage (NCBI taxonomy): Eukaryota > Viridiplantae > Streptophyta > Magnoliopsida > Geraniales > Geraniaceae > Pelargonium > Pelargonium cotyledonis. Next base: position 2,006 of record JAYMTA010005913.1, on the reverse strand, counting down.
AGTATTAAAATGTCTCGTGTAGATCCCTTATATACGAATTGAGTTTCTTATTATGACATATCGATTTTGGGTTTCCAATTGAATATGTCCAAATCAAACTCGGCTCTACTGGATGCATGCTAGGGATTGTGGTTTGGGATTGGGTTGAAGATGCTCAATTGGATATGACCTGAAATGCACATGGGTTGGGTTTAATTTTTATTGTGTATGAAATGTGTAGGTTTATATGAGTTTACAAGAACTGACAGTTGTTTCTCAAGGAATTGCCAACCCGACCTACAAACCCTCAAATTTTGGGTTGGGTTTCATACGTATACATATTCCGATCTAAATTGTCGACTCGAAATTGAGTTACATATTTGATAGATATTTCAAAATTTAGATGTAAAATATGTAAATTTACTCAATCCGACTTTAAAATGAATAAGATTTATTTCTCACTCTCTAAATTCACTAACACACAAAAACTCATACTTCGTAGTGTATAGTTTTAGGGTCAGTTATAATTCAAATTTTCAACTCCAAACTGTGATTACAAAATAGAGCAATCATTTGCTTGCCACGTGGCATACAGGACCCGTGCGGATCTCTTAAAAGCAAGGCGGTGGGTTTTGCTAAACTGACACTGCGGAAAATTATTTCAAACATTTCGGCAAATGAAAAGTTGCCATGTGGCGAATCTGACAGGTGGAAGTCTGTGCAACAGTGAAATCTTCAGTCCAACCGGTCGACAAAGAGACACGTGTCTCAACGAACTGTACATCTGCTGGCTTGATTTTCAAGATTGGCAGTGGCTCTGTGAGTTTCTGACCCTTTCAACATCTTTTTATGTATAAAGTGGAGAAACTATGGTGTAATTGCTTGTACTTTAAGATAAGTACAAACCTTTTTTTCTTTTTTAAATATGAAAATTAATAATACTAAAAATATTATTATAAGGATTATTATTAATTTGGAATTCAAAATATTATTATAAGCGACGGGACAACAGATCTGCGAAGACTAGTGTTTCTCATCCTCCTAGTGGGGGTGTCACCTTATTAGTTATTAGTTCTCCTTAAACTCGTAAATCTCACATCATACCGTCGAAAAAAAGGCTCGAACCTGAGACCTTAAAGAGAATCCAAAGCGCATCAACCGCTTAGTCCAGCATGCCTTAATAAAATTCACTAAATTATACTGATGCATGTTGTCATGCTCGGCCAAGTGGTTTAAATGTTTTAACTTTCTACCCTTATAACGAAGCTCACCGATGAGTAAAAAAAGTCACCAAATTATAAAGCCAAATTCAATTAATTTTAAAAATATACATAGTAAATAATAAAACTAGTTACTATTGTACATGGTCTCACATTTTTTTGAAAATGGAAAAGAAACATAAGGTTTGGTATATGATAAATTTTATTCACCATAATTCCAAGTATTCTTTGTGCCCAAATATGGAAATTTGCATCTATAGAGTTGCCTTGTTGTTTTGGATTCTTTTTTTTTTTTTAATGCAACATTGCCTTTCACAACCAACCCTTCAATGTCTATTTATGATTGTTCTCAATCTCCATCAATTAACATCACTTCTTTCTTCTTCTATAGATTGTCTCCATGTTTTTTTTTCTTTTTTGTAACTTTCTGAGGGCCATTCTAACAAATGGGACTCTCTTTTGATCTATGATTCCAACATCTTAGCATGATACACATGCTCCAAAAGTTTTTCAACCACAAATTATTAATAATACAAAAAAAAAAAAAAAATTTGTAACATACGACAAAAGTGTCTCTTTCAAATTTTGCGTGCATTTCAAGAATTTTTATTAACCAAATTTAAAATGTAATATCTACAATCAATTGATATTGATTTAATATGACTTGATATATCTTATTCATTTAATTTATATAAATAATTTTTTTTATAATAAATGGTTTAAAACATATACATTCATCTTTATATAAATCACGAGTCAATGAACAGGTTGCACGACTCATTTAATTAACATTGTTAGACAATTGAA
>JAYMTA010005912.1:0-10915 GCA_036897625.1 Pelargonium cotyledonis | reverse complement strand
GGATGGGTTTAAGGGCATTCGGGAATCCCGGGGCTTCTGGCGAAACATTTTTTTTTTTTTTTTTTGGCAGTTTCAGTCACGTAGCTCACATGATATGCAACTTTTGGTAGTGGTAGAGTCGAGAATTTCAGTTGCCTATAATGGAGCCCTCTTGTCTGAATTTCGCCCATAGGAAGTTAAGTCCGCATTTGACTCCATGCATCCAAAATAAGGAACCTGGCCCGGACGGGTCCAACCCCGCGTTTTACCAAATTTTTTGGCACATAATCGGCCTGGATGAGACTAAGAAATGCTTGGCTATTTTGAATAGTGGCTCAATCCCGTCTTCATTAAATCAACACCTTAAGGAAAATCAAACAAAAAACGGTTAATGAACTTCGGCCCATAGCGCTTTGTAATGTGATTACAAACTCATATCCAAAGTATTGGCGAATAGTTTGAAAGTTATTCTTGACGGAATTATTTCATACTCGCAAAACGTTTTTATTCATGGTAGATTGATTTATGATAATGTATGTATCTCTAATGAGATCTCCCATCATATTCGCATATCAAATCACGGGCAATCTTGATGGGGGGCTCTCAAATTGGTTATGGTCAAAACTTACGATAGTGTGGAGTGAGATTTCCTCCAAGAAATTATGATCCGTTTGGGTTTTGCTTCAGCCTGGTTGTCGAAAATTTTGAGCTGCGTATGCTCGGTTTGATTTTGCGTTGATTTCGACAAGGGTCTTTCGGAGGTATTTGCGTCAAGCATCTGTCAAGGTGATCCCGTATCTCCCTATTAGTTTTTCTTGGTTGCGGAAGGTTTATCTTCTATTCTTAAAGCACATAAGCATCAGCAACTAATTTAGGGTATAAGAATTGCTCGATCGACCCCTCGGATTACCCACATATTTTTTGCAGATGACGCATTAATATTTTTTAGAGCAAACACAGATGAGGCAGCAGTGATCTAGGCGGTCCTCCCAGTACATAAGACGTGCTCTGGCTAGAGGTAAATTACTCAAAATGGTCTATAATGTTCAACTCTAGTACCTCGCTTTCGATCCGGCAAGATGTATCGGGGCTTCTAGGGGTAAATCAAGTAACCCAATTTTATTGCTACCTTGGAGTTCCAGCTTGTATTGGGGCATAAAGGGTTGATGTTTTTAATGACTTGGTCGATCGAAACAAAACCCGAGAAAATTGTTAATCGGCTAAGGCTCTTTCGATAGCCGAAAAAAAGTTCTATTTAAGGCAAATGCCCATGCCATTCCCACTTTTACTATGAGCGTTTACTTGCTCCCGGTCACCACGTGTAATAGAATCAAAGAAATTATGAATGAGTTTTGGTGGGATTTGGGAGGCCGTAATGGTGGTGGTATTCACGGGAAATCTTGGTCATCTATGTGCATAAGTAAGGGTGAGGGTGGATTAGGGGTTCGAAATCTTCGTGAATTTAACGTAGCTCATCTTCTGAAGAAACTCTGGAGGCTTGAAACAACCATGCCCTCTCCATTTAGCAGGTTATTCAAAGCTTGCTACTTTCTGAATTCATTTGCATCGGATGTCTCTTTTGGGACACAACCTAGTATTATTTGGATAAGCCTTCGAGTTGCTCAATCACTTGTCAAGGGTGGCTATATTAAGAGAATTGGGATGGGGGAAGGTATGCTGGCTTGCTTTGAGCCGTGGGTTCCATCCCTCACAAGTTTTGTTCAACAAATATGGCTGTGATTATTGCTGCAAGCCTACTCTACTATTCACGTAGCTGATCTCCGAAACATTGTGACTAAAGGTTAGGGCTCTAATGTGTTTCACATCATGTTCTCGCCAGAATCATGTGCCGAGATCGTAACCACTCGGGCGGTACAAGACAGATGGTCGTTGACGGATAATAGAAAGGGAGAGTATATGGAGCGTAGTGGTTACAAGAGGCTTATATCTGATGATGGGAGGGTCGTTGGGAGAGTATAAGACATTTTGGTTTGATCCAGTCCAAGCAAAACTGAAACACTTATTCTGGAGAGCTATAATGGGTTCGTTACTGGTAATGGGAAGTTTGGTTAAGAAGCGGGTGGATGTGTCGCCTTTATGTCCTAGATGTAAGTCTCATGTCAAGTCGTTTTGCGCATGGTTGTTGGTTAGCGATTGGGTTGGGTGGAATGAGTAGTGCGGCAGGCTTGATTGGGGACTGGCTGATGATGTTGGCAGCCCGCAAGGATACTCAGCTCTTGGTACATGTTAGTGCCTTGGCCTCATTTATGGCGATATCTTCTATACAATCTCTCTTTTTTAGAATGTCTAATTCGTTTATATTAGTAAATCGGCAAATAGAGTTGCTCGTTGTATTGCTAGATCAACTAGCTCAGTCTATAGTATAGAGGGTTGGTTGGGAACTATAAGCCCAATTTCTCTCGCTGATATATTATCTTATGATTTGAGTATTTAATAAAATAAGTACTCTATTTACCTCAAAAGAAAAAGGTAACATCTGAATAAAAAATAAAAATGATATTTCCATTAGACATCACGCTCATAATTTGAAAATTATAATCCAAAATATAAGTACCTATGATGTGAGTGATAATGTGACGTACACATGCAGTAACATAGTAAACAATAGATAGAAATTTAAGAAAAGGTACGCATGCATTTCTCTATTTTTGAAAAGAGAAAATTACAAGTATTTCCCTTTTTAAATAAACTTATTATACTTACCTCTTCTAAAAATTATAATGTAATTTTTATCATTTTTAAACTATGCCACATTTTTATACATCTAATTTTTTATCTATTTTTCTGTTTGATGGGTTAAAAAATCAAAATACCATCAAACTTAAAAAAAATGAAACCAAACAGACCCTCAAGCTTTAAATATTAAAAAAAATAAAAAAAAAAGAAAGAGAATCGTCCCTCCTTCTCCGGCGTCGCTCGTCTTCTCCGGCGACGACTCTGCCCAGATCCGTGAAGTCTGAAGCTTCGGCGGCCTCCTTCTTCATCTCTCCGTCGAGAGAGCTTCGCACGCCGGCGGCTTCTAGAGGCGACGGCGGCTTCGAGCTCCGCTGCTGGTTCCTTCGTCGCTCGGTCGAGTCAACCAGATCGTCGTGCAGAGGGCTTCGCCGTGGAGAGGGTTTCGTCGCTGGCCGAGTGAACCAGATCTGAAAATCGCTCGTCCTCCAGAGAGGGTTTCGTCGCTGGCCGAGTGAACCAGATCCCTGGAGAGGGTTTCGTCACGGACGGCGGCTAGGGCGTGGGACGGACGAGCAGCACGGCTCCCGCGAAGGACTCAGCGGTGGTCGCTGCTGTACACGTCAGAAGAAGACAGAACATCCCGAGGGAAGAGAGAGAGAGAGAGGAGTGAGGAGAGGGAGAGGAGAGAGGAGAGAAAAAAAATTAATGGTGTTTTCCAATGAAAAAATTAATGGTCTTTTAATAAATGTGAAGGTAAAAAGATATTTTCACATACAAATTTGTCGGAAAAATTAAATTTTTTGGCGAAATTATTAGTTTTTCGGCGAAGATGATGAACATTTTCTTGACGAAGAAGAATGGTGAATAGTGAAGGATAATTTCGAAATATTAAAAAAAATTTAATCATGTGCCTAGCACATGACTGGAATTTTGAAATATTCCGTTAACTTTGATGGAAAAATTGGACGGACCGTTAAATGACATAGTTCAGATGTGGTAAAAGTTACATCATAATTTTTAGAAGAGGTATGTGTAATAAGCAAATCTAAAAGAAGAGGTATGTGTAATTTTTTCTTTTAAAAAACTACGTACATATGAGTGATCCAAACTATAACAAAATACGTAATGCACATACACTACGTATTTATTTGACATTCGGTTTCTTGTCTACGTAAATTACAACAAATAATCATTCATGTGCATGCATTTTTTGTTTTTGTTTTTTAATGCTATTAAAGCATTGCGTTTTAACTTCTTATTATTAAATCAATTAGGGCTAAAATAAATAAAAAAACCAACTTATAATGCATTAATCATTTATCAATTACGGAATTTTGCGGCCCATTCCTACAATGCTTTGATTACAATCTCCTATAAAAAAATGTTTTCTAAGTATTGTTCGAACAACTTTTGTCTCTTAATAAATTGTGAACAATGGGAGAAAATATTTGGAGTTAACAGATTTTTGGGTCAACAAATTGAAATGGATAACTAACAAATTGTCATTTTTTTATTAACCTAGATTATTGTATTGTTTTTCCACAGGTAAGTTTGTATAGATCTTATCTAAAGATTGACTTAAGTCAAAAATCAAATAACGCATTTTTTATTTAACGGAAGTAAGAAATTTTATTTTATGGGGACTAACATGGATACACTCTGAGAGAACAAAACAAACCAATTTAAACAAAAAAAAAGAAAGAAATCCAAACTAAAAAACCAAAAACGGTAAAGTAACGATGCTAAAGCAACCATAATGGAAACTGTCCCAGTACACCAGATCCTAACCAGATCAACAGATCCTAACCGGATCAAAACAAGTAAAACCTCTTTGAAGTTGGGTGTTACCCAGTCTACCAAGCCGAGGCCACTAGGCAAGCCTTCCCCCCAACCTGTCCAACCAATGCCGAACTAACCCAGACTTTCTCCTCAAACTGAGTCAGACTGATGAAAAAAAGACGACCCTGCAACCTGATTCTACCACGGAAGCCGCCCACCTTTCCTTCACACTTAGCGGACTAGATCCACGCAACAATACAACTGAACTCCAAAACAACTGAAAAAACCAAATTTACCATCATGACAAGAACTCCGCAACTCGAAGAAAGACCATTTTCCTCAAAAGAATATGAGATTAATCAATAAAAGACGACTGAACCACCGCCAATAAAAGAAAAATCAGTGGTAGCTAAATGAAGGATTGTTGACGAAGAAGTAAGAGAGGCGGCTAAAATTTCCAAAGAGAAGTACAATGTATATTAGTACGCATTGTTAATTATCACTTCTTTAAATCCATATAAATCAAATTGATTAAAACACCTCTCTATGTACACACGTACACACAAAAAGACATATATTTTTCATGCCAAGTCATAAGAAAGAAAACATAAAAGTAGAGCATACAATAGTCAAATACGATTTTATTAGGAAAAACATTAGTACTATGAATTGACCGATGCCGACCTATAAATTCCATTTTGGAGGCTTGCATAGAGTTTTGCTTAATTCACTCACTTTTAGCAAAATTAAACTTTTCTTTAGACACCCATTCTTTGTGCTTTACTTTAACTCCGTTGTTATAATGACATTTGAACGTAATACGATTTTGTCACAATTGTTAACCAACTAATTATATGTAAAAATAAACCTTACTTTTATCATAATTGTTAATCATACTTCAATGTAACTATCTAATTATGGTGATATTTGAACGTAATGAAATTTTGTTAAGCATAGTTTACTCATTCTATGCAATAATTACTGTAGACCTTTTTTCTGATATAGTGATATTTGAACGTAATGAAATTCATTTAGCAATATCAACTCATTCTATACTACATTAAACCTTTCTTGGAGAGAGATATATGCTTAATCTTTATGCTAATTAATATAATGACCATTAAAATATGGGTCCAATATGGGACCTAGGAAGTTTTTTCAGCTGATCTATATTATATATATATTATGCTAGATTACAACTTTCATTTACACACACGGACATATCACCCCCGGGTTGAGTCGATTTCCCTTCTCTCCAAGTAACGTCATGTATGAATGGAACTTTGAAGTGACTAAACGCCTCACCTTGAAGAAAAAAGAAAGAAAAATAATAATATTATGGTGAATCGGAAGTGATGAAATCTGAATAAATTCCACCTAAAGCATTAGCTCGCCTTATTTTATGTTTTTACTACCCAAGTTGGGCATTCACCGTGTACATGGTCCAACATGAGGAGATGTATTGTCAATTTAAGGGGAAATATATAAATATTGTATATGTGAAATTCTAGATGTAACAACACCTACTGAGTCACAATTTAAGATTTGAAAGGGAAATACTTGAATATTGTGCATATATGACGATAAGTAAATTTTAAGAGTAGTAACACATATTACAATTTCAGTTGGTGTAGAAAACTTACATGAGTTACAACATAATAAGTTAACTTAGGTGGAAAAAAAAATGTAACACATGGTATGTCACAATTTTTGTTGGCTCACATATTCACTAAGACATTAGTTCGGCCATAGTTTTACCTTCTACCACATCAGCCGAGCATTCACGATATAATGCGTTAAGAGAAAATATTAAAATATTGTATATATGAAAAAAAAAAAAAGAGTGTAAAAGTAACAACACATGCTAAGTCACAATTGTAATTGAATATACACTCATCAAGGAATTATCTTCACTTATAATTTTTGTACTACATAGGAGGAGTATGAAATATTGTATAAATGGAAAGTAAAATTCAGAGAGATATTCTAGGTATAGGTTTCATGTGTACTTGTAGTTGAAAAATGCTATTTGTCCCCAATTTTGTATAAAATTTGTTGTACAAAATGATGTAGCGACCTATGTGGCGAAATATAATTCTTATTTTTCTAGTTTAATATTAAGTTTATATGAATAATAATTCGACATATATGATATCATTGTCCTCCCATAAATTTTTGGCGTGGAGCGCCCGGTTTATAAGACATATTGTGCACTTGACAAATTTTGATTCGTCCAAGTCATCATAAAAGAAAGTTATGTGTCATATCTAGTCAAATGACACATCACTTTGTACAAAAAAAATTGTCCATTAGTGGAACATATAGCATTACTCTTTGTAGTTACCTATTTATTTACTTCATTTCATTAGAACAAGTCTTGTTTCGTATATAAATTATTTAATGACATCAGTCACTGTAATGACAAAGAAAAAAAATTCTTTCTATTTTGTACATTAAATTAAAGGCTTGTACACCTAGAAGTCACGAGTTTGAGTCGTACCATATTCAAATTGAATAACATCAAATTTTAGCATAATACATGAATAAGACATGCATGTGTAAAATTATAATAAGTATGTTAGATTCATGTCTCTATAATAAATACAAAACCTTCAACTATCATTATAATATTTTAATTGAGTCGATAGTATAAAAAACCAATCACTAAAACACATTTTAACTTGACATGAACAAATTAAAATATGTCAACTGTACAATATGTCGTATAAAACGGACGTTTCACAGCAAAAATTTATGAGAGGATGGTCATATCTCCTATATCAGGTTATTATTTAAACTTAATATTAAATTAGAACATTAAGAAATATTTTTTGCCACACATACTGACACATCTCACTTTACCACAGTTTGAGACAAATAACATAGTTTATATGAGAAAAATAAATATGAATCAAATTATTTTTGATTTAAGTTAAGTAAAACCAAATAATGACATTCATTAAATTTCATTCATACTCACTTAAGTGAGTTGGTGAGAGCAGAACTATATATCCACAAAAATCCAAGATTTCTAATAATTAAGATGTCATCACTCATTAATGGTTGAGGTTAAACCAAAAAATAATTCGCTCAAACTTTCCGACCTCTTTTTTATATTAATAATACTAATTTGATAGTGATTTGGAGGCAGTTTTAGTACTAGATAGTATAACTGAATGCCCCATAAATATTCTTCAAAATTTTAATTTAACTCAGTAAATTTGTATAGTACTATTGTACGTGTTGAGTGACTGATAATCCATTAGAGAATCTTTCATGTGAATATGTGAACACTTTTTTTTTAACTGCTCCTTTCCTTAGAGTCTCATATGCTTTATATTTTTATTGCAACATTTTCATGTGAGAAAAGAAGTTTCAACCAAAAATAAAATAAAATAAAAAGAAGAAGATGCAAATTTAAAGGGACATTTCAACGTCATATATAGCCAGTTAATAATAATAATATAAATTAATATTAGTCAGTTTTTTGTTGCGGGCTCTCAGGAATTTCATTTAAATTTCATAAATTAAATGATAAAAACATTCCCATTTTAACTACACAAAAACAGTTACAAAAATGCCAATTCTTCATTATTATATACTTCCTCCGTTCCAAAATGAGTATTCTCCTTTCTATTTTGAGAAAAATTAAGGAGAAGTTAGTTATTGTGGTATATTTACTATTGTATCCTTATGATCATGTAGTGAGAGATTCTAACTAGCTTTTTATAAGGGTATTATTGACAATTCATGCATAACTAACTTACTAGAAAAAGAAACAAGACACTCATTTTGGGACAAAAATGCAATTGAAATAAGACACTCATTTTGGAATGGAGGGAGTATGTTGTTTTCATTGCACTTCACAACAGTTACGTAAAGCTCTCTCTATATCTCTCACTACATGCATGTAAATATATAGATCCACATGCACACAATCAAACCCTGAGAAAGCTTTGTTCGCCATTGCTATAGGTCATGAGCTCCAAAATCATGAGTTTCAATATTATTAGGAAGATAAGTTGCATTTTATTGGTTGTAGGTTTAGTAGTTGCAGAGAATTGTGGTGCAGTGTTTGTTGAAACTAAAAATAGGCAATTTGTGAAAGATGGCCACCCATTCCTCTTCAACGGATTCAACTCCTACTGGATGATGACAAATGCTGTAGAGCCAAGCAATAGGTACAAAATCTCCCAAGTGTTTCGCGACGCTTCGCAAGGGGCCGGACTTAGTGTATGCAGAACTTGGGCATTCAACGACGGAGGCGATTACCATGCTCTCCAGAAATCTCCCGGAGTATATGATGAAACCGTCTTTCAGGTTAATATAATTACTAACTTTTTATGTCTTTTAATTATTAGTTATCCATTGAAGAAGGCAGAAGTGGATCGTAGTAGGCACGAGCCCACCCAATTCTTCTTCCTCAAAATTTTTAACCAGCTTTTGTTATGTCCAATTCTTCAGGCTATGATTGACGCATTCATTTCATCCTAAAATAGTTTAACTAACATTAGTTACCAACAATGTAGGTTTATTACAAAAATTGTCCAAATGTTGAGCCTCTAGTTTGATTCCGTCACTTGTAACTTTAATATATACGCACATTCCTTACTTGTTATTAATTTGTTTGTACGTACTTTGTATGTGTAGGCACTTGATTTTGTAGTCTCTGAGGCAAAGAAATATGGGGTGTACTTGATTTTAACCTTGGTCAATAATTACCAAGATTATGGAGGAAAACCCCAATATGTAAAGTGGGCTCAAGAATCAGGCGCTAAAATTTCTAATGTAGATGATTTCTACATTAATGAACTTGTAAAAGGGTACTACAAGAATCATGTCAAGGTAAAAACTAGAACAATATATATGCTGATTTAGATAAGAAATATATCTATATATGTTCATTTGTAATTAATTTTTTTTTTCACAGAAAGTGTTAACAAGGGTCAACACCATCACTGGGATTGCTTACAAGGATGATCCAACAATTATGGCATGGGAGCTAATGAACGAGGCCCGCTGCGAGGCTGATCCCTCCGGTAACACCATAAACGTACGTACATACGTAACCCGATTGAATCATCCATATGAATACTCTATAATCTCCGAGCAACTCGTTACGATTTGTATTAATCATATTTCAATATTGTTGGATTTTAACAGAGATGGGTTCAAGAGATGGCTCCGTACGTGAAGACTCTTGACAATAAGCATTTATTGTCCATCGGGATGGAAGGATATTACGGAGACTCAGTGGCGGAGAGGAAGCAATATAATCCGAACAATTACCAAGTCGGGACAGATTTCATCGCGAACCATCTCAACGAGGAGATTGATTTTGCAACTATACACGCATATCCCGTTTCATGGTAATTAAGTACATTACAAACATAGTATTAGATCGATGTTACCTAGTCAAAATATATATCACGATAATAATTTGACCAATTGATATTATTGTTAGGTTGCCAGGATCAAATGATACCACGCAAATGTCATTTATCAAAACGTGGTTGACGATCCACTGGAAAGATTCGGTGAGAACATTGAGAAAACCATTGATATTTTCTGAATTCGGGAGATCGAAGAAAGATGCAGGGTACAGCACAAGTGTACGGGACTCATTCATGAATGTTGTGTACTCGGAGATCTACAAGTTGGCGAGAAAAGGAGGAGTGATAGGGGGAGGATTGGTTTGGCAGATAATGGCTCAAAATATGGAATCATATTACGATGGACTTGAAATTGTGTTGTCTGAAGAGCCATCAACAAGAGAGGTCATGGCTCGCCAATCTGCCAGAATGCGTCACCTTCAACGCTCATTCAACAAGAGGCCTAGGCCATAAACCATATATACCATACTAAATACATTATTTTATATATAGTGTTCAACAAATTAAGAAGCATATCTATAGTATTCATCAAAAGAATATATATATTCATTTCAGAGTTGTGAAATTAATTCAACTACTATTGGAAGTTTTGTTTGTTTTTACTTGTGTTTTATATCCTTTTATTGGAAGTTTAGGCCTTATTCTAGCTAGCTATATGAACCAAAAACCAAAAAGTTTAGGCCTTATTCTATTTGAACCAAAAACCTGTTGGAGATGTGATAAAAAATCACTCCTACAATATTGGGAGTAGTACATTCAGCATTGAAGATGATGGAGGAGTGGAGCTACACTAAATGAATCGTTACGACCGTTACAAGTCTTTAACGCAATTAAATTAGCAGTTATTTATCCATTAAGATAGTGGTTAATGGTAGCTTAATTATAGGAGTTACACTAGCTGATTCACCATTAAAAATCAGAGAAAAATTAACCAATGATCGGGCTACATGTGGCACGCCCAAGCGGTCAAAGATAGTCAACGGACCATGATGGAAAGAGTCCAAACACAAGAACAAGGCCTGAGAGATGTAATTTGGGTCAAAATTAACTAGAGTACAAATCGAGAT
>JAYMTA010005911.1:0-10916 GCA_036897625.1 Pelargonium cotyledonis | reverse complement strand
TATATATATATAGAAAAGACAGAGACGAAGCTGTCCGTATATACAAAATTAATGCCACTCATGTTTGTTTGTTTGTATGTGTAAATATTAATATTTGCTAATATAGGATCATAGGTTATGTAATAAACTATTGCTGAGTTATTTGGTTGAGCAAGTGTTGCATAGTTGAGAATTTAGAGTGATCAATTCAGCCAAATCACCTCTGATTTCTGGGCTCTATGCATGTCGCTATTAACAGGATTTGTGTCCTGTATCATTTATATATAATGTGTAGGTGCACAAATTTATTGCAATTTAATACAAATTACACCAGCGGATGCTAGTAAAATAATTGTAACTTAGCTTTCCTAACAAAAAAAAGAAAAAGGAAGAAGCAGAATCCTAGTTAAGTGATAAGGCCCGAACTGATACTTGGACCTTTTTTATAATTAAAATTATCTACCATATAATAAACAACTTTCTTACAGAAAAACATCAATTGCGTGAACTAACGAAACTTTTTTTTAAAAATTACTCCGTGTCGTACATTAAATTTCACCACAACCACTTGCAGTTGCTGGTCCGCGTCAGACAATTGTGGCAATGCCAGCAGGAGATGGAAATAGTAGAAAGTGATTGCTTCCTACCATATGAGAGTTAGTTGGAAGTAGTTAAGGCTAGAAAGTGTAAACAATCCCAATTATGTTGTCACTTTTCACGCACAAATTACACATCCAACCTTACTCACAATCTCACACCATGTCGGCCGGCACCCGAGACTTCAAAGAAAATTCAAAACATAGTTCTAACATGTCTTGACAAAAAAATGAGTATGTATTGCAATGTTCATATTGTGGAATTCGAAGTCACTGTCTCAAAATGCATTGTCAGCGCCTAGGTATCCGGTTATTTTTACTCTCCTTTTCTAAACCAAAAGTTTACTATCAAATAAACGATTCTTTGAAATAAAGTAAATCATTTCACAAGATAATCATGCTTTGATGGGTGAATCATTCCAAGTCTGTTTTTACGCGCTCCTCTTCACTTGCATTTTCAGAATCCATGGACACTAACACAATCTCTTCCTCCTTGTCAAGCATCTTTGAAGAAACGCCACCGGAAAATGTTTGATAACTTGATAGTTCAAGGTGCAAATGAGGACAAACTCTTAACTCTTAAGCTCAAAAGAAGCAGATTTGGAGGTTATGCGAAATATCAGAGTTGAAAACATCTCAACATGAATAAAAACTCCAAGGACAATAAAGAATCAAGCCTTTGGATGTATTAAAGTCCATGTTAATTCACACACATTAAGCATATATAATGGAATCCATGTATTTTTTAGTTTAAATAGTTTTCGGATCAGTTATTAATTGAGATGCTTAAGGTCTATAAATTCACACAATCACAAAATAAATGAACACAAATCTTACATCAGATGCCATGCATTCATCAACATGAGACATTCCATGTGAACAGTAGGTTCTTGCGTATTACATATCATCTCATACCTGCAGATAAGATGGGAAGAGCTAATTTTGACCAGAACATTCCATGCTCATTCAATAAATGAAAATCACAAGGAATGGTATGGACTTACCTATCCTATGTCAATAGAACAATGCTCGTGAACATGACTTGGGGTTGAGGTTGAGGTTGATGCATATATAAGCACTCAGTTATTTTAAATTTTGATCGCTCCAGGGTTTGGATCCTATCAAATAAGACTTTATGGACCCATATCAATACTTTGTTCCAACACAATCCAAACTACACAGACAATATATGCTCCAAGCAATAATGAGAGAGCATGGGATAATGGTGCATCCATTACCTCTCTATGACTGATTTGTAGAATTTGTGGATGGTAACAGCTTGCTCACAAGGTTCTCCATCCATGTAAGTCTCTCCTTTAAGAACCTAATTTCTGCATCAGACTTCTTCCTTTCCTCTTCTGCCTTCCTCCTATCCTCCTCAGCTTGCATCCTATCCTCTTGAGCTTGCCTCCGGTCCTCCTCAACTTGCCTACGATCCTCCTCAACCTTCCTTTTATCTTCCTCAACCTTCCTTCTATCTTCCTCAACCCTCTTTCTATCCTCCTCAACTTGCTTCCTTTCCTTCTCATAGGCCCTAATCCTTCGCTCATCAACTTGTCTCGTATCCTTCTCGGAGATTATTCTAGCACTTGAAGGGATGATACACACACTTAAACCCTGCTCATAACCATTTCTCTCCTCACTCATCTCCTCAGCCCTCCTCCTGTCTTCCTTGACCCTTATCATGTCCTTTTCAACTTGCCTCCTTTCATGAGCTATCTTTCTTTCCTCAACGACTTCCCTCATATTGTCCTCAGAAACCATCCTAGCAATAGCAACAATAGGAGAGAAGCGTGAGGTGTTTCTTGATCTAGTACTAGAAACACGCACAAAATTTGCACTCTCATCTATGACTTCCTTACCCCTCTCATTCTTCTGAGGCCTCCCTTTATCCTTCACAACCCTCATTCTGTCCTTTTCAACTTGCCTGCTATCATCAGAACTCCTCATCGTCTCTATATCAATTTGCCTCGTATCAGAACCTATCTTAGCGCTAACAACAGTAGGAGACAAGTATGAAGTATTTCTTGAAGGAGTATTACCCAAGCGCAAACTTCTCACAAGATCATTACTTTCTTTGTTCATGACCTGAGAATTTATATCATCATAATCGGAATCGTCACCACCCTCAACATCATCATCATCATCATCACCACCATCTTGCGAACCAATGTCCTCATTTGAGCTTTGGGAGTTCTCTTGATGCTGAGCCAAGAGTTTTTCCATTTCTGCCTGAAATGATTCAATTGAAAGATGTTCATTCAAATTGAAATATGTACTAAACTCAATGATTAAATATTAGTTTATATAACATACAATTTTTTTTGCCGAATCTTCATTTAAGGCAGTTCCATCCTTGCGCTTATGGGTCAGTATAAAAAGTTCTGCTTCAGTGGGTGCCACTCCATCTTTCTCTTTCTACAATTAAAATACCCTCTTTAGAATGTAAACTCAGATAAAATATTCAAAAAATTATTGCATATTCAGAAACTAAACTAACCATCTCTTCAGCTATTTCTGCAAAACTCTTGGTCCCAGTGGTGTGGCGAATCTTTTGGTGTTGCCGAAGAGCTTTGTTGTTCTGACAGAGAGTCTATAATGGATAAAGGAGAAATAATTAATGATAATAAATTGTTAAATTGTAAATACTGAGATATATTGGCAAACGTTGTAATGAATCATATACCGATTATTGGCTTAACTTCAAATTGAAAACAGATAAAGCTAGATGTTCAAGTCATTTAGCCAAAGTAATGGTGAACTTTTTGTTATGTAGAAACAAACACAGTAGCACAAAACAAGTATTGAATAGACAGAGGATTAAATGAGCTTCTAACGTTACACAGAGAAAATTTTGTAAGAACAAAGGATTAAGGCAAACACAAGTGAGGAATTGACATATATCCACACCTTCATGTCACTTGTATTCCAAAGAGCAACAAGGCTAGCCCACTGCTCTTTATCAACTCTAGGTGGTACATTAACAATCATTTCCTCCACGGACTTATTTTCATCAAAGTAATGAGCCTTTAAGTGGCACTTATAACCTCTCCACATATATCCCATCTTCTGCAAAACAACCTTCTCAATTTCTCTTTCATGAGCTATGGGGATTTCAAACTTTGACTGCAACCAAAAGTTTGATCGATCAGGTAATGACAAACAAAATTATAATCAGCTACAGGAACATAAGCATTCTGTGCCGCAGATTATAATAACTCATTCAAGCCACTTTTGCTAACACAACCAAATGAACAACACTTACAATATTAGAATAAGCTTTATATGCCTTCAAGATATATGTGAGTACCTTTATTAAATCCCATAACCCCTGTTTGTACACAGAAGGCACCTTAAGCCAAGTTTTATAGTTAATGGGTAGTAGATGTGATTTTCTCGCGGCAGTACCTAAGAACCTCTTCAGCAGTCCTCCCTCACGCTTGATAGGATGGAAATTGCTATCGAACTGAACACCAACTTTATAGCCCTCAGGTAGATTCCAGATCCGACTCAGTCTATTGGAACCTCGGGTCCCCTTACTCTCTACTGAAGGGCCTATTCAACATATTTATATACTCTAATTTAATAAAAGGACAAGAATAAATTTATACTCTATATAATAGAGTGAGAACAGTACCACGGTATTTAACTTGTCGTAGATATTGGGGAGTATGTTCTAGATCCACTGGGGCTACTTGTAGCTTTCCTGGGGTTTCTTGTTGCGACTTTGTTGGGGTTCCATCCTCACTTAACTCCTCATCTACAACGAAAATCATAACATTTCAAATAATAGCGACACAAGGCAACCCGAAACGCAATGATAATAAAAGAACAAAAACAGAACCCAGTAAGTATTTCTCAACAAATCATAGCCATAAAAAACTATAATTTGACTAAAACATAAGAAATATTTATATACGAGATGGTAGCTATACAAGGAACTCAGAGACCTTGAATTTGGGCTTGGTGCTCAGGACATGGATGTAGTTCTGCTGACCCATCTATTTGTGGCCCTTCTGGGGCTTCATGTTGTGTCTCGAGATGCATGGACACCGGTGAGTGAGAATAATCTTTTTGCTCAGCATGGGAGTGAGATTGTGGCTGGGAAGAACACTGTTGCTCAACGAGGGAGTCTGACCGTGGCTGTGACAAGGGGTCAGACTCAGACTGGGGTGTAGTTTGAGAACGTGTGCGTGGACGGGATTGGCGCATACTCTGAGGCAATTCTGGTGTTTGGATATCTTGCTGAGTCGAGTACCGGTCTGAAGTCATAAGTATTGTACGTCTACGCTTCTGCATCCTTGTACCTATAGTTATTTAGGTATGCAACAACCAAAAGCTATTAGCAAAAAGATATAAATAAACTCTAATACTCTCTCCATCCCAAAATGTGAGTCAAATTCGTAGAGCAAGTGGGACAAATTGTTTTGGGACAAATTTGATTTGTTCCTGGGTTTTGTAGAATTCGTACAGAAATAGCACAATCCCTAAACAATACAGTATAAACTGAATGCTAGCATAGTAAATTAAATTGGATAAGAGTTGCAAGAACATATAAATAAATAACATTTAGTAGCTTGATCAGGGGTTTTTTTTTGGTTTTCCCCTCCATTGGGGGTATAAGGCTTGTGTAGGTCGCCATTGTAATATAACAACACTTTAGCAGGTCCAGAGCTTATTTTGCTCTTGGTCTTTGCTCCATTGAATCTTATGAAGTTTTAACCTAAGTAATATCAATAACAACATGTACTCAAATGAACCAAACCAAACCACTCATAGTTTTTAACAAAGGAAACAAATATCCTCTTCTATTAATATTACCATATGTACCAAAACTTATAACTGGAACAGGGGTCCTCTCCGACTATTAGTATTCCCATGTTTGTTCCAATTCCACAGTGAAACACACATTTAGCATTTGATCATTTCAACTATTGATGACTCGGTTTAAGTTCCACAATAAATTTCTCTACACTTCCTACCCTTGTAATACAGCCAACTGGCTAAGATACTTTAAGAAAAAAAAATACTACATAGCTAACAATTGTTCACTCCTATTCCAATTGATACAGATCTGGTAATAGCATTAGTGTTCTAAGCTTAAAACCAACAAATCATAAATCGATACATATGCAATTAGAAAGAAAGGGCTGCAATTTATTAGAATATTGGCTACGACTACATTGTCTACCCATAAAGCATCACAATTCACAACAATTAGTAAATAGAAACAGTACACAGCTGACATGGAAGAAATTGGTTGAGGAACAAACCTTACCCAGATAAGATGGACAGAAAATTTAAGTGAAAAACCATAAACCCTATGAAGAAAACCACAATTAAGAAATGGATCTACGATTTCAAATCATTTCCTGCACGAATCAGTGACAAAAATGATTTCTTGACCATCTTTCCAGATCAGAACGGCCAAATATACTAAATTTCCTGCAATTTTGGCAACATACCTTCAAAGCAGAAACCAATAGCTGAAAAAGAGGAATCGAGACGGCGAGTTTTGGTGGCGATGGAAGCAAAAACCAAACAATGAAATCCCAAATGTTGAGCCGCTGCTGATGCTGTCTAGTGCCTCAGAAGTAAAACGCCGTAGCATTTGACACCATTTTGTAACGCTTTGACAAACGCGGCTTCTAAAAACGCTATTTTCTTATACTATTAACAACGATTTTCTATTACTGCCTGCCTGTTTCCTTATTTGGTCTGGTTCTTGAACATATTCTACAAATGCAAAACTCTCATTAGAATGATTTATCTTTTTTAGAATCACATTAGAATGATTTACTTGTAGGAAATTAACAATTGGCAGTAAAATAGTGGCGTTTTCTTAATTAAAAAGTGGCTAAGATTTACAACAACATACTTCATTAGTTTTGAATTTTGATATATACACACACAAAACATTTAGGTTATTTGTTAGAAATAAATTGTACAAGGATGGGTTTAACCAAATTCTACCAAAACTCTTACTAACCAAAACTGATCATGTATGAGCCACCCACAAATGCTTCCTACTGCTTAAACTAACTCTTCTAATCTTACCAATGGCTACTAATTGTGCGGTATAGATACTAGTGAACATTTTTAAGATTTCGAGATCGACACACCTCTAAAGATGTTGTGCTTATGTAATGTCACATTATAATATTATTTCTATTACATTTGTATACAAATAAATTTCGATCACAAATTGAATAAATGTTGGGACTTTTGCAAGTCAATAAATATTACCAAACATGTGGTGTAACAAATCTTAAAAGAAAAAACAAATTATTTGTTATATAGAAAGTTAATAAGAATTAGTTAATATACATCTTTTACTGTATTATATGTCTTGCATCCCAGAATTATAGGTATGCAAGTATTTTTAGGCTATTTAAACCAAATAGTTTGAATTATTGAAAAAAAATCAATAGTTTGAAACTGTAGTCCTAACAAATTCCTTGTACACTTTCTTTTATGCACAACTCCCATCTGTACTAAACACTGCTAATTTCTTGAACTGAAACTTCAAATGTCACATTGTATACATGATAGACATCACTTTCAAATTCTCATCTTCCTCCATATATTGACAAATTTAATGATTCCAAGATTGTGATTTAAGTGAGTTTGCAATTCAGCACCATTGTTTGTACACAAGTATTATTCAGAATTGAAGAAAAAGAGCATCAACAAGATCATAAAACATTGTAAAATTGATTCACAAAATGAATGTCCTCTACTTGAGTCTCAGTTCAAGAAGCAAGAACCAAAATCAGCAGAAGATCCCAATGCAAATTCTAAATAACACATCAAATAAATCCCCCAAAAGGCATCACATTTTCTCAGAAACTAAAGAAAGACACAAGTGCTATGCCAATTGCTAATGATCCAGCAGATGCCAACAGAGCAGATGAGCCTGAGCTGCTGCTTCCTGGAGATGCTGCAGGGGCTGTAACAGCACTACCACCACCAGTAGAAGGAGATGATCCTGGAGACATACCTGCAACCAAAAAAGAACAATTATTATACAATAACAGAACATCATGAAAAGTCTCCTCCCATCTTCTAAAGAATATGCCATGAAAAAATAAAGAGCTTTTAGTACCCATTTCCTTCCTATTTGTTCATCATTTTCTAACAGTCATAAGAATATGATACTTTTTTGGGAAGTTGTAACAGAATGAGAACCAAGCCAAGTTTATGATCATACTTCCTTAAGATTGAAAGCCAGATCAAAAATCAAAATTTGTATGGAAAATCATCATACCAAATTGAATTGAGATCTACCAATTAAGTAACAATAGGTAAGGATTCTCTAGTGCAGTGATACC
The DNA here is from genome assembly GCA_036897625.1 of Pelargonium cotyledonis. NCBI lineage: Eukaryota > Viridiplantae > Streptophyta > Magnoliopsida > Geraniales > Geraniaceae > Pelargonium > Pelargonium cotyledonis. The sequence goes on along the minus strand of JAYMTA010005911.1, from coordinate 3,010 downwards.
TTTTTAGCCACACTGATTTGAAAAGTAAATGTATGCAACTTTCTACTAGAAACCCACAAAATTAGAGATGAAGAAGAACAGTATCAACAAAGATGAGAATCAAAACATACCAGGTGCACCAGCAGGAGCTTCAGTCACTGCAAAACAAACAAAACTCAATCAGGAATTGTAGTGACCTTCTTTCTATACATAATCTTTCCCAGAAAAAAATAAAGGCAAAATCAGAACAAAATAACTCTAGATCATTAGAGATAGAAATTGAATAAAATGGTAAACATCTCCTGAACTGAATAGTTCTCACACCCAATCAATCCAACAAAATCGCCAAAAAAAGGCTCCTTTATGAGACAAAACCCACCAGGAAAAGCATGACATTTGAACCCACTTACGATTTAACAAAGACAACCATAAGACCCAAAAGAAATGTAAATTTTCATAAGAAAGGTGAAGAAAAAGGAAGCAACTTTTTTCAGAAATGTGCAGCGATTTTTGGGAAAACAAGAAAAAGGAGATTGAAATCAATGGAGCAAAGCACTCACATCCGCAATTAGTAACAGCAGGAGCAGAGAGCTTGCATGCAGAAGGAAGAGACATGGCCTTGGTGGTATTCAAGACCACACCCAACTGAGCACTGCTCTTGAAGGCTTCACAGAGACAACCAGCATCAGCGTTCAGGACAGTTTTGAGGCCATCGCAGCAAGTCCCTTCAGGCTTGGTCGATGTGCTTCCATTGGAGACAAAAGACAAGCAATCCGCCATGTTCAGGATCAGGCTCGAGCAGTCCACAGCAGGTGCAGGGGCATGAGCATGGACATGGTGCGAGGCACTATCTGCGCACTCAATACCCAAAAGCACCACAACATATATCATAAGAGAAACCCTAGTAGCAGCCATTTTAGCAATCTGGAAATATAGTTGCGGTGACAGTGGAGACTGAAGAGTCGAAAGAACAAATAAAAAAGGGATTTTGGGGTATAAAGTCTGGTTCTTGTTGTGGTAGTGATGGTGGTGGTGACTGGTGAGATAAATAAGGGCAATGGGAATGGTGGGAGCGAGAAAATGAGTGCCATGTGGGCACGTCAGTCGGTGCGATCAAGCTAGCCCTTTTCCACGTGTCATGCATCCGATGTACCGAATTTTCTTCCTGATAACAGTTGTAATATTTCATTTAAAAAGAAAGCAATATTTATGTAATTAATGCATATTCATGTTATAGTAGACCTTTCAATGCATAGAAATATGTTAATATGCAATGATATTCAAACTTTGACCAATACTTAATGTAACGGACAAATTTCTTTTATCCGTACATGTATTTCAATATATATGAATACTTTTTTTATGATGAAAAAATCTTGTAAATGGGTTAAAGGCAATATTCGTATTCAAAGTTTGATTGGAAATTTAATTTAGTATCTAATTTTTTATTTTACTAAAATTAGTATTTATATTTTTATTTTCAACTCAATTTAATATCCGCCGTTACAATTCGTTAACTGAACTGTTAACTCTATCCACGTGTACCAAGTCTTGCATGTGTGGATTTTTTTGCTGAGGTGGACGATTTAATGACGTGGCTTTTATTTTATTTTTTAATTAAAAAAAACATTAAAAAAAATCTCAAAACTTTTCTCTTCCAACCTTGTCGTCTTGCTTTTCCGGCAATCTTCCTCGGCGCCGATACAGATGAATCTCCATCAAACAAAACTTTACCATCATAAAAGCAACCAAACAATTTCCATCTAAAATACACCATATCACTCCAGCCTTCACCTTCCATAGTAGATCAATCACTGAGAAAATACAATCTGTACACAAGCTTCCCTCTAAACTGTACACAAGCTTTTCATTATAAAAATGAAATACAAACAAAATAAAATCAGGATTCGCCGTCAAGATCACCCTCAATATAGAACTCCGAAAGAAGAGAAACCGGACTTGTATACTGAGAATAAAAGAATGAGATTAAAATGGGAAGAGGAATCGACAATTTCGTTCTCGGATTCAACATGTTCGGGCCGTGAACGAAGATCCAACAGAAAGGAGAACCCCCAACATAGCCTGCGTTTTCCCGGCTCCGGATCCGTCGCTGTCCACGCCGTCGCTTTCGTCCTCGACTACAAGCTCTACGGCTGATTGCTGCCCAAACCCTCTCCGCCAAACCTATCCGATCTGCTTTGGAGCTCGCCGGTGGCGTCGAAGTAGGAGTTCTCCATTCTCGCCGGAAGTCACCATCGCCACTGCCGGCAAAAAGGTTCCACCATCCGATCTCCCTCGCCCCCCCCATCAAATTGGAAAAGCCAAGCTCACGGCACTGTAGCCATTTTTGTTATTTCTTCAATCTGTTCTTGTTTACGTATTTTTTATTTCATTTTAAAATTTTTAAAAATATAAATTTCCACATCAGCAATGAATTTAGTGTGACATTTTGCCACATCAGCATATTTATGACACGTCAGCTATCCAGTGTACACGTAGGCATGACTTAACGGATCACTTAACGGACTATAACGGTGGATATCAAATTGAGTTAAAAATAAAAGTGTGGATACCAATTTTGGTAAAATAAAAGATTGAATATCAAATTGGGTTTCCAACCAAACTTTAGATATCATTTATGCCTTTACCCCCTTGTAAATTGATAATCAATTAATATATATATTAGTAATAAAAAATTATAAAAAAGGCCATACTTCTTTCATTAAAAACCACATAAAAATATTAGAAGCTGTTTTCATCCGTGGTTTTTTATATTTTCTTTCAATATACATATGGATTGTGCATTTACCTTCTTTAAAATGTAAATATTTTTTTAAAAGTAATAATTCTCTAATTATTGTTGCTTGAACCAAAACTAGATACAGCCTAATCTGATCTATGAGACTCGATTTTTATCGAAATCAAGAGAAACGGACCCTAATATCTAATCTCACCCCAAACGAGGTAACCAACCCAAAAAAAAAAAAAAAAAAAACCAAAATAGCAAATCAGCAACTGACCAAAAGCACCC